>CM063161.1:5065655-5175655 GCA_031885435.1 Passerculus sandwichensis
ACACATCTCGTGAGAGTCAGGGATGTGGGGGACACGGGGGGCTGGGGGTGGGGGGAGAGTATGGGGGGCTGGGGGCCATGGAGGGGATTGGGGGGCACAGGGGTGGGGGGAAAAGGGGGGCTGGGGGAATATGGGGGATCTGGGGGTCATGGAGGGGATTGGGGGAGTATGGGGGAGCCAGGGAGTGCACAGGGGGGCTCGGGGGGCTGGGGGAGCATGGGGGAGCCAGGGGGGGCACAGGGGGGCTCGGGGGGGCGCTGAGGGGTCCCTGTCCTGCCCGGCCCTGCAGAGGCTGCCCAGGGGGCGGCTCGGAAGCAGCGCGAGCAGGATGAGAGCCAGGACACGGACGAGGTCAAGGTGAGGGGGCAGGGGGGGGCACGGCCACCCTGGGGGGCTCAGGGACCCTCAAGGGTGTGGGGGGCAGCTGGGGTTCTTACAGGGTCTGAGATGTGCTCGAGGTGGGTGAGGGTCCCTGGGGTCCTGGGTGTGGAGTCCCGGGAGTGTTGGGATGTGTGGGGTCCCTGGAGGGTGTTGGGGTCTCTGAGAGGTTTTGGGGTGTGTGGGTCTCTGGGAGTGTGGGGTGTGTGGGTCCCCCGGGGGTGTTGGGGGTGTTGCGTCCCCAGGAGGTGCTGTGGTGAGAGGTGCTGGGGGTGCCCAGGGAATGTTGGGGTGCCCAGGAATGTTGGGTGCCAGGGCTGCCCGGGGGTGCCCAGGGAATGTTGGGGGGGTGCCCGGGGTGCCCGAGCTGAGGCCCCGTGGGCGCAGGCGGCGCTGGAGCTGCAGCTCGAGAGCCAGCGCGAGGCCCAGCACAAGCAGCTGGCGCGGCTGCGGGACGAGGTCAACGAGCGGCAGAAAACCATATCGATGAGCTGAGGGAGTGAGTGAGGCCGGCCCTGAGGCCACCCAACCATCATCCATCCATCCATCCGTCTGTCCGTCCATCCATCCATCCATCCATCCATCCATCCATCCATCCATCCTTCCATCCATCCATCATCCATCCATCCATCCATCCATCCATCCATCATCCATCCATCCATCCATCCATCCATCCATCATCATCCATCCATCCATCCATCCATCCATCCATCCATCCATCCTTCCATCCATCCATCATCCATCCATCCATCCATCCATCCATCCATCCATCATCCATCCATCCATCCATCCATCCATCCATCCATCATCCATCCATCCATCCTCCATCCATCCATCCATCATCCATCCATCCATCCATCATCCATCCATCATCCATCCATCCATCCATCATCCATCCATCCATCCATCCATCCATCCATCCATCCATCCATCCATCATCCATCCATCCATCCATCATCCATCCATCATCCATCCATCCATCCATCATCCATCCATCATCCATGGATTCCATCATCCATCCATCCATCATCCATCATCCATCCATCCATCCATCCATCCATCCATCCATCCATCATCCATCCATCCATCCATCCATCCATCCATCCATCCATCCATCCATCATCCATCATCCATCCATCATCCATCATCATCCATGGATTCCATCATCCATCCATCCATCATCCATCCATCCATCACCCATCCATCCATCCATCCATCCATCATCCATCCATCCATCATCCATCCATCCATCCATCCATCATCCATCCATCCATCACCCATCCATCCATCCATCCATCATCCATCCATCCATCATCCATCCATCCATCCATCCATCATCCATCCATCCATCCATCCATCATCCATCCATCCATCCATCATCCATCCATCATCCATCCATCATCCATCCATCCATCATCCATCCATCCATCCATCCATCCATCCATCCATCATCCATCCATCCATCCATCCATCCATCATCCATCATCCATCCATCCATCCATCCATCATCCATCCATCCATCATCCATCATCCATCCATCCATCTGCTCCCGTGTCCTCCTGTCCACCGTCCCTGTCCCCACGTCTGTCCATGCCTGACCGTGTCCGTGTGTCCGTGTGTCCGTCACAGCCAGAACCAGAAGCTGGAGCTGGAGCTGGAGCGGCTGCGGGCGGAGCACGAGGCGCTGCGGGCAGAGGGAGCGCGCCAAGGCAGCGCGCTGCAGGAGCTGACGTGAGACCCCCGGGACCCCCGCCCGGGGCCTCTGGGGCTCCCCTGGGACCCCAACCCAACCCCCAGGATTCCCCTGGAGACCCCAACCCAACCCTGGGGCTCCCTGAGATTCTTCTGGGGACCCCAACCCAACTCCTGGGATTCCCCTGGAGACCCCAACCCAACTCCTGGGATTCCCCTGGAGACCCCAACCCAACCCTGGGGCTCCCTGAGATTCTTCTGGGGACCCCAACCCAATCCCCAGGATTCCCCTGGAGACCCCAACCCAACTCCTGGGATTCCCTTGGGGACTCCAACCCAACCCCTGGGGCTCCCCTGGATTCTCCTCGACACCCAGCCCATCCCCCAGGGCTCCCCACATTCCCCTGGGACCCCAACCCAACCCCCAGGATTCCCCTGGGAGACCCCAACCCAACCCTGGGACTCCCTGAGATTCTTCTGGGGACCCCAACCCAACCCCCAGGATTCCCCTGGGACCTCAACCCAACTCCTGGGATTCCCCTGGAGACCCCAACCCAACTCCTGGAGTTCTCAACCCAATTCCCAGGATTCCCCTGCAGACCCCAACCCAATCCCCGGAGCCTCTCAGGCTCCCCTCGGGACCCCAACCCAACACCTGCGATTCCTCTGGGGACCCCAACCCAACTCCCGGGGCCCCCCACATTCCCCTGGGGACCCCAATCCCAGAACCCCCCCTTGGGACCCTAAACGGGACCCCCAGAGCCCCCCAGGACCCCCGGAGATGCCCCAACCTTCAAGTGGCCCCCCCCCAACCTTGGAAGGACACCTCCATTCTTCGGGTGCCTCCCTCAAGCTTGAAGTGACCCTCCCAATTTTGGGGTGCTCTCCCCTCCTTGTACTGACCCCCCCCAAACGCAGGGGTGCCCCCCCCTTGGGCTGAGCCCCCCTAATTTTGGGCCGCTGCCCCCCAGGCTCCTGTACGAGCGCCACGAGCAGTCCAAGCAGGACCTCAAGGGGCTGGAGGAGACCGTGGTAGGTGGGGAGGGGTCCTGGGGGGCTCAGGGGAGCCCGGGGGGGGTCGGGGGGGTCCCCGTGCACCCCTCACCCTCTGCACCCCCCAGGCCCGTGAACTCCAGACCCTCCACAACCTGCGCAAGCTGTTTGTTCAAGACGTCACGACTCGAGTCAAGAAAGTGAGGGGGGAAAAAAGGGAAAAATGGGGAAAAATGGGGGGAAATGGGGGGAAAGGGGGGAAATGGGGGGAATGGGGGAAATCGGGGGAAATCGGGAAAAAGGGAGGAAAAGGGGAAAAATGGGGGGAAATGGGGGGAATGAGGAAAATGGGGGAAAAGGGGGGAAATGGGGGAATGGGGGGAAATCGGGAAAAAGGGGGGAAAAGGGAAAAATGGGGGGAAATGGGGGGGAATGAGGAAAATGGGGGAAAATGGAGGGAAATGGGGGGAAATGGGGGGAAATGGGGGAATGGGGGAAATGGGGGGAAATCGGGAAAAAGGGGGGAAAAGGGGAAAAATGAGGGAAATGGGGGGGATGAGGAAAATGGGGGGAAAGGGGGAAAATGGGGAAAAATGGGGGGAAATGGGGGGGAATGAGGAAAATGGGGGAAAATGGAGGGAAATGGGGGGAAATGGGGGAATGGGGGAAATGGGGGGAAAGCGGGAAAATGGGGAAAAATGGGGGGAAATGGGGGGTGGATGAGGAAAATGGGGGAAAAGGGGGAAAAGGGGGGAAAGGGGGGAATGGGGGGAAATCGGGAAAAAGGGGGGAAAAGGGGAAAAATGGGGGGAAAGGGGAGGGAAAAGGTGGGAAATGGGGGGATATGGGAAAAAAGGGGGGAAGGGGAGGAGGGAGGGAAGGGGAGAAAAAGGGGAAAATGGGGGGAAAGGGGGGAAAGGGGGAAATGGGGGAAAAGGGGGGGAAGGAAAAAAAAGGAGAAAAATGGGGGGAAAGGGGGAAAATGGGGGAAATGGGGGAAAAGGAGAAAAAGGGGGGGAAAGAGCAGAAATGGGTGGAAAAAGAGGAGGAAAAGGGGCAAAATGGAGGAAAGGGGGTAAAGGGGGGAAATGAAGGAGCAAAAAGGGGGTGAGATGGGGGACAAATGAGGGGCTCAAAGTGGGGTACGGGGGGAATGTAGGGTCAGGGATTGGGGAGGGGGCCAGGAAGGTTTGGGAAGGGGAAAGTTTGGGAAGGTTTGGGAAGGAAAGTTTGGGAAGGTTTGGGAAAAAAGGAAGGGAAGGGAAAGGGAAGGTTTGGGAAGGTTTGGGAAGGTTTGGGAAGGTTTGGGAAGGGAAGGTTTGGGAAGGGAAGGTTTGGGAAGGTTGGGAAGGTTTGGGAAGGTTTGGGAAGGTTTGGGAAGGGAAGGGAAGGGAAGGAAGGGAAGGGAAGGGAAGGGAAGGAAGGGAAGGGAAGGTAAGGGAAGGTTTGGGAAGGTTTGGGAAGGGAAGGGAAGGGAAGGGAAGGTTTGGGAAGGTTTGGGAAGGTTTGGGAAGGAAGGGAAGGGAAGGGAAGGGAAGGGAAGGGAAGGTTTGGGAAGGGAAGGGAAGGGAAGGGAAGGGAAGGGAAGGGAAGGGAAGGGAAGGGAAGGGAAGGGAAGGGAAGGGAAGGGAAGGGAAGGTTTCCCAGTGGGGATCTGGTTCTGACGGGGCTCCCGGTGCCCCCCAGAGCGCAGAGCTGGAACCCGAGGACAGTGGGGGGCTCCACTCCAGAAGCAGAAGATTTCCTTTCTTTAACAACCTGGAGCAGCTTACAAAGGTTCACAAACAGGTGCGCGGGGGGGGCACGGGGGGGGGGTGGGGGGTACCCTCCCCAGAGCCCCCCCAGTTCTGCAGAGCCCCCCCCTCGCTTCCCTGGCTCCCCCAGCGCTGCTTTCCCTCCTACCCCCATCCCTGGGAGCCCCTCCCTCACTCCGTGCGCCCCCAACCCACCCTCAGTGCCCCACGGCACAGCCCCACTGGGGGCACTGCGGGGGGAACAGCCCAGGACAGCCCGGGACAGCCCGGGACAGACCGGGACAGACCGGGACAGCCCGGGACAGACCGGGACAGACCGGGACGCTGCAGGGGGGGCTGGGACACCCCACGTAACCGCTGGGGGCACGGACCCCCCCACCCAGGCAGCGTTAGGGGCTCTGAGCCCCCCGAGGCCCTGCTGGGACCGGATGTGTGCGAGTGTCGGTGTCCGTGCCGGTACCGGCGGCTGTGGCTGGGTGAAGATGTGCCGGTGCCGGTATCGGTGTGTGCGGCTGGGTGCCGGTGCCGGTACCGGCGGCTGTGGCTGGGTGAGGATGTGCCGGTGCCGGTATCGGTGTGTGCGGCTGGGTGCCGGTGCCGGTACCGGCGGCTGTGGCTGGGTGAGGATGTGCCGGTGCCGGTATCGGTGTGTGCGGCTGGGCGCCGGTGCCGGTACCGGCGGCTGTGGCTGGGTGAGGATGTGCCGGTGCCAGTATCGGTGTGTGCGGCTGGGTGCCGGTGCCGGTACCAGCGGCTGTGGATGGGTGTGGATGTGCCAGTGTGCGGGTATCAGTGTGTGCGGCTGGGTGCTGGTGCCGGTACCGGCGGCTGTGGCTGGGTGAGGATGTGCCGGTGCCGGTATCGGTGTGTGCGGCCGGGTGCCGGTGCCGGTACCGGCGGCTGTGGCTGGGTGAGGATGTGCCGGTGCCGGTATCGGTGTGTGCGGCCGGGTGCCGGTGCCGGTACCGGCGGCTGTGGCTGGGTGAGGATGTGCCGGTGCCGGTATCGGTGTGTGCAGCTGGGTGCCGGTACCGGCGGCTGTGGATGGGTGTGGATGTGCCGGTGCCGGTATCGGTGTGTGCGGCTGAGTGCTGGTACCGGTGGCTGTGAATGGGTGTGGATGTGCCAGTGCCGGTATCGGTGTGTGCGGCTGGGTGCCGGTACCGGCGGCTGTGGCTGGGTGTGGATGTGCGGGTGTCGGTGTCAGTACCGCTGTGTGCAGGTGTTGGTGTCGGTACCGGGTAGGTGCGGGGAATGTTGGGAGTGGGTCCCGCTCCCGGTGGGTCCCGGTGCCGATACCGGTTCTGCCGTGTCACAGAACGGGTCCGTGACAGTGCGGACCCCGCGCTGTGAGCCCCGGGGTGGGGGCAGGGGCAGGGTAGGTTCGGGTCCCAGCGCTGCAGGGGTCCGGTCCCGGTCCCGGTGCCGGTACTGCCGTGTCGCACAGCTGGTCCGTGACAATGCTGACCCGCGCTGCGAGCCCCGGTACAGGGACAGGTGCGGGGACAGGACAGGTTCGGGTCCCGGTGCTGGTGCCGGTACTGCCGTGTCGCACAGCTGGTCCGTGACAATGCTGACCTGCACTGTGAGTCCCGGGGCAGGGCAGATTCTGGTCTCGGTGCCGGTACCGCAGGGGGTCCGGGCGGGTCCCGGTGTCGGTTGCCGGTACTGCCGTGTCGCACAGCTGGTCTGTGACAATGCAGACCCGCGCTGTGAGCCCCGGGGCAGGGGCAGGTGCGGGGACAGGGACAGGACAGGTTCGGGCGGGTCCCGGTGCCGGTGCCGGTGCCGGTGCCGGTGCCGGTACTGCCGTGTCGCACAGCTGGTCCGTGACAATGCAGACCCGCGCTGTGAGCCCCGAGGCAGGGACAGGGCAGGTTCGGGTGGCAGGGCCGGTGCCGCAGGGAGTCCAGACGGGTCCTGGTGCCGGTACCGCAGGGGTCTGGTCCCGGTGCCGGTGCCGGTACTGCCGTGTCGCACAGCTGATCCGTGACAATGCTGACCTGCACTGTGAGCCCTGGGGCAGGGCAGATTCTGGTCCCGGTGCCGGTGCTGCACGGGGTCCGGGCGGGTCCCGGTGCCGGTGCCGGTACTGACGCGTCGCACAGCTGGTCCGTGACAATGCAGACCCGCGCTGCGAGCCCCGGGGCAGGGACAGGTGCGGGGACAGGGACAGGACAGGTTCGGGTCCCGGTGCCGGTGCCGGTTCGGGCGGGTCCCGGTGCCGGTCCGGGCGGGTCCCGGTGCCGGTGTCGGTCCCGGTCCTGCCGTGTCGCACAGCTGGTCCGTGACAATGCAGACCCGCGCTGCGAGCCCCGGGGCAGGGACAGGTGCGGGGACAGGGACAGGACAGGTTCGGGTCCCGGTGCCGGTGCCGGTCCGGGCGGGTCCCGGTGCCGGTGCCGGTACTGACGTGTCGCACAGCTGGTCCGTGACAATGCAGACCCGCGCTGCGAGCCCGGGGCAGGGACAGGTGCGGGGACAGGGCAGGACAGGTTCGGGTCCCGGTGCCGGTGCCGGTCCGAGCGGGTCCCGGTGCCGGTGCCGGTGCCGGTACTGACGTGTCGCACAGCTGGTCCGTGACAATGCAGACCTGCGCTGTGAGCTTCCGAAGCTGGAGAAGCGGCTGCGCGCTACGGCTGGGCGAGTGCAGGCCCTGGAAGGGGCGCTGAGGGCGGCCAAGGAGGGGGCGCGCCTGGACAAGCGGCGCTACCAGCAGGAGGTGGAGCGGATCCGGGAGGCCGTGCGGGCCCGGGGGGCGCGGCGGGGGCCCGGAGCGCACATCGGTACGGGGGGAACGGGAACCGGGATAGGGGGGCCCGGAGCGCACATGGGTACGGGGGGAACGGGAACCGGGGGGCTGAGGGGGCACGGTACCCACATCGGTACGGGGGGAACGGGATGGGGGGGCTGAGGGGGCCCGGAGCGCACATCGGTACGGGGGGAACGGGAACCGGGGGCAGAGGGGGCCCGGAGCGCACATCGGTACGGGGGGAACGGGAACCGGGATAGGGGGGCCCGGAGCGCACATCGGTACGGGGGGAACGGGAACCGGGGGCAGAGGGGGCCCGGAGCGCACATCGGTACGGGGGGAACGGGAACCGGGATAGGGGGGCCCGGAGCGCACATCTGAACGGGGGGAACGGGAACCGGGGGGCTGAGAGGGCACGGAGCGCACATCGGTACGGGGGGAACGGGAACCGGGGGGCTGAGGGGGCACGGAGCGCACATCGGTACGGGGGGAACGGGAACCGGGGGCAGAGGGGGCCCGGAGCGCACATCGGTACGGGGGGAACGGGAACCGGGATAGGGGGGCCCGGAGCGCACATCGGTACGGGGGGAACGGGAACCGGGGGGCAGAGGGGGCCCGGAGCGCACATGGGTACGGGGGGAACGGGAACCGGGGGGCTGAGGGGGCACGGAGCGCACATCGGTACGGGGGGAACGGGAACCGGGGGGCTGAGAGGGCACGGAGCGCACATCAGTACGGGGGGAACGGGGAGGGCACGGAGCCCACATCGGTACGGGGGGAACGGGATGGGGGGGCTGAGGGGGCCCGGAGCGCACATCGGTACGGGGGAACGGGAACCGGGATAGGGGGGCCCGGAGCGCACATCGGTACGGGGGGACGGGAACCGGGATAGGGGGGCCCGGAGCGCACATGGGTACGGGGGGAACGGGAACCGGGATAGGGGGGCACGGAGCCCACATCGGTACGGGGGGAACGGGAACCGGGGGGCTGAGAGGGCACGGAGCGCACATCGGTACGGGGGGAACGGGATGGGGGGGCCCGGAGCGCACATCGGTACGGGGGGAACGGGAACCGGGATAGGGGGGCCCGGAGCGCACATCGGTACGGGGGGAACGGGAACCGGGATAGGGAGGGCACGGAGCCCACATCGGTACGGGGGGCACCGGGGGGCACCAGGGGGCACGGAGCCCGCATTGGTACAGGGGGCATCGGGATAGGGGGGCACAGAGCCCACATGGGTACGGGGGGCATGGCGGGTAACGGGAACCGGGGTGCTGGGGGGCCTTGAAGGGTGCACGGTGGGCACGGGGTGGGCAGGGTGGGCACAGGGGGTGCTGGGGCCGCGGGTACATCCCGGGTACCGCAAGGGGGTGCCCAGGGTGCAGGGTGGGCATCGAGGGTGCAGCATGGAGTGCAACTGGGTCCTGGCGTGCGGGGTGGGCACGGGGGGTACGGGGTGGGCACAGAAGGTGCCAGGAGGGCAGGGGGAGCGCGGGGGGCACAGGGTGGGCATGGGGGGTGCAGGGTGGGTACAGGTACAGGGGCGCACGGTGGGCATGGGGGGGTGCATGAGATGTGGGGGGTGCGGGGTGGGCACGGTGAGTGCAGGGTGAGCACCCAGCCTGGCACACTCTGGGTTTTGGGCACGGGGGGCGCAGGGTGGGCACGGGGGGCGCAGGGTGGGCACGGTGGGTGCAGGGTGGGCACGGTGAGTGCAGGGTGGGCACCCAGCCTGGCACACTCTGGGTTTTGGGCACGGGAGTTGCAGGGTGGGCACGGTGAGTGCAGGGTGGGCACGGTGAGTGCAGGGGGGGCACCCAGCCTGGCACACTCTGGGTTTTGGGCACGGCAGTTGCAGGGTGGGCACGGCGGTTGCAGGGTGGGCACGGTGGGTGCAGGGTGGGCACGGCGGGTGCAGGGTGGGCACGGTGGGTGCAGGGTGGGCACCCAGCCTGGCACACTCTGGGTTTTGGGCACGGGAGTTGCAGGGTGGGCACGGGAGTTGCAGGGTGGGCATGGTGGGTGCAGGGTGGGCACGGTGGGTGCAGGGTGGGCACGGGAGTTGCAGGGTGGGCACGGTGGGTGCAGGGTGGGCACGGGCGGCGCAGGGTGGGCACGGGGGGCGCAGGGTGGGCACGGCGGTTGCAGGGTGGGCACGGTGGGTGCAGGTTGGGCACCCAGCCTGGCACACTCTGGGTTTTGGGCACGGGGGGCGCAGGGTGGGCACGGGAGTTGCAGGGTGGGCACGGTGGGTGCAGGGTGGGCACGGTGGGCGCAGGGTGGGCACAGTGGGCGCAGGGTGGGCACGGTGAGTGCAGGGTGGGCACGGCGGTTGCAGGGTGGGCACGGTGAGTGCAGGGTGGGCACCCAGCCTGGCACACTCTGGATTTTGGGCACGGGAGTTGCAGGGTGGGCACGGTGGGTGCAAGGTGGGCACGGGGGGCGCAGGGTGGGCACGGTGGGTGCAGGGTGGGCACCCAGCCTGGCACACTCTGGGTTTTGGGCACGGTGGGTGCAGGGTGGGCACGGCGGGTGCAGGGTGGGCACGGCGGGTGCAGGGTGGGCACGGTGAGTGCAGGGTGGGCACCCAGCCTGGCACACTCTGGGTTTTGGGCCCGGGGGGCGCAGGGTGGGCACGGTGAGTGCAGGGTGGGCACGGCGGTTGCAGGGTGGGCACGGTGGGTGCAGGGTGGGCACGGGGGGCGCAGGGTGGGCACGGTGGGTGCGGGGTGGGCACGGCAGTTGCAGGGTGGGCACGGTGGGTGCAGGGTGGGCACGGTGGGTGCGGGGTGGGCACAGTGAATGCAGGGTGGGCACGGGAGTTGCAGGGTGGGCACGGTGAGTGCAGGGTGGGCACGGCAGTTGCAGGGTGGGCACGGTGGGTGCAGGGTGGGCACGGTGGGTGCAGGGTGGGCACGGGAGTTGCAGGGTGGGCACGGTGAGTGCAGGGTGGGCACGGTGGGTGCAGGGTGGGCACGGTGAGTGCAGGGTGGGCACGGCAGTTGCAGGGTGGGCACGGTGGGTGCAGGGTGGGCACGGTGGGTGCAGGGTGGGCACGGCGGGTGCAGGGTGGGCACGGGAGTTGCAGGGTGGGCACGGTGGGTGCAGGGTGGGCACGGCGGTTGCAGGGTGGGCACGGTGGGTGCGGGGTGGGCATGGTGAGTGCAGGGTGGGCACGGTGGGTGCAGGGTGGGCACGGTGGTTGCAGGGTGGGCACGGTGGGTGCAGGGTGGGCACGGGAGTTGCAGGGTGGGCACGGTGGGTGCAGGGTGGGCACAGTGGGTGCAGGGTGAGCACCCAGCCTGGCACACTCTGGATTTTGGGCACGGCGGTTGCAGGGTGGGCACCCAGCCTGGCACACTCTGGGTTTTGGGCACGGTGGGTGCAGGGTGGGCACCCAGCCTGGCACACTCTGGATTTTGCTGGGGGGGGGTGCTGTGGCTGACACCCCCACACAAGGGCCGTGCCCAGGCTCTGGGGGTGCCCTCTGGCCGTGCCGGTGCCAGCAGCGCCCCTGACCCCCCCCGTGCCCCCCCAGCCAAGCCGGTGCGGCCGGGCCAGGCGCCGTCGCCCACCGGGCTGAGCTACACCAACAGCCTGTTCCAGGGGTACCCCGGGGGGGGCGCCCTGCCCGGGCCCCACGGCCTGTGAGTGCGGGGGGGGGGGGGGGTCTGGGGGTGCAGGGGGGTCCGGGGGTCCGGGGGGGGGGGGTGGAAGGGTCTGGGGGTGCAGGGTG
Organism: Passerculus sandwichensis; assembly: GCA_031885435.1. NCBI lineage: Eukaryota > Metazoa > Chordata > Aves > Passeriformes > Passerellidae > Passerculus > Passerculus sandwichensis. Next base: position 5,076,961 of record CM063161.1, read on the forward strand.
GGGGGGTCCGGGGGGCGGTGGGAGGGTCTGGGGGTGCAGGGGGTCCGGGGGGTGCAAGGGTGGGGGTGTCCTGAGGGGAGGGGGGTGTGCTCTGGGGGTGCGGGGGGTGGGGAGGTCTGGGGGTGCTGGGGGTTCCGGGGGTCCGGGGGGGGGTCTCGGGGTGCAGGGGGAGTCCTGGGAGGGCAGGAGGGAGGTGGGAGGGTCTGGGGGTGCAGGGGGGTCCGGGGGGGTGGGAGGGTCTGGGGGTGCAGGGGGGTCCGGGGGTCCGGGGGGTGCAAGGGTGGGGGTGTCCTCCGGGGAAGGGGGTGTGCTCTGGGGGTTCAGGGGGGGTCCTGGGGTCCGGGGGGGGGGTGGGGGGGTCTGGGGGTGCAGGGGGGGTCCGGGGGGGGGTGGGGGGGTCTGGGGGTGCAGGAGGGTCCTGGGAGGGCAGGAGGGGGGCAGGGGTGCGGGGTGGGGGTCCTGGGGGAAGGGAGGCACTTGGGGTGCAGGGGGGTGGGAGGGTCCGGGGGTGCAGGGTGGGGGGGTCCTGGGGTCCGGGAGGGGGTGGCAGGAGGAGTGCGAGGGTGGGGGTGTCCTGAGGGGAGGGGGGTGTTCTCTGGGGGTGCAGGGGGGGTGGGAGGGTCTGGGGGTGCAGGGGGGTCCTGGGAGGGGGGCGGGGGTGGGGGTCCTGGGGGAAGGGAGGCACTTGGGGTGCAGGGGGGTGGGAGGGTCTGGGGGTGCAGGGGGGTCCTGGGGTCCGGGGGGTGCAGGGTGGGGGTGTCCTGAGGGGAGGGGGGTGTGCTCTGGGGGTGCTGGGGGTCTGGGAGGGCAGGAGGGGGGTGGAAGAGGGTGGGGGTCCTGGGGCAAGGAGGCACTTGGGGTGCAGGGGGGTGGGAGGGTCTGGGGGTGCAGGGTGGGGGGATCCTGAGGTCGGGGGGAGGTGGGAGGGTCTGGGGGTGCAGGGGGGTCCTGGGGTCGGGGGGGGGTGGGAGGGTCCGGGGGGTGCAGGGTGGGGGTGTCCCGAGGGGAGGGGGGTGTGCTCTGGGGGTGCAGGGAGGGTCCGGGGAGGGGGGCAGGGGTGAGGGGTGGAAGAGGGTGGGGGTCCTGGGGGAAGGGAGGCACTTGGGGTGCAGGGCGGTGGGAGGGTCTGGGGGTGCAGGGTGGGGGTGTCCTGAGGGGAGGATGGTGTGCTCTGGGGGTGCAGGGGGGTCCGGGGTGTGGGAGGGTCTGGGGGTGCAGGGGGGTCCTGGGAGGGCAGGAGGGGGGCAGGGGTGCGGGGTGGGGGTCCTGGGGGAAGGAGGCACTCGGGGTGCAGGGGGGTGGGTGGGAGGGTCTGAGGGGGTTCCGGGGGTCCCGGGGCAGGGTTGATGTGCTCTGGGGTTCCTGGGGGTCCTGGGGGTGGTCCCAGGGGGTTCCAGGGGGGGTGCAGGGGGTTCCGGGGGTCCCGGGGCAGGGTTGATGTGCTCTGGGGTTCCTGGGGGGGCTGGGGGTGGTCTCAGAGGGTTCCGGGGGGGTGCAGAGGTGGGGAGGGGTCCCGGGGCAGGGTTGATGCGCTCTGCGGTTCCTGGGGGGCTTGGGGTGGTCCCAGGGGGTTCCGGGTGTGGGGGGGGTCCTGGGGGAGTCCTGCTGTGCTCTGGGGGTGCCTGCAACCCCCTCCCCATTATTTTGGGGGGGGGGGGTTGCAGGCAGAGGTATCTGAGGGGCTGGAGGTGGGGGGGGGCAAGCATGGCATGGGGTGCCATGGCACGGGGTGCCCCCTTGGTGCCCGCAGTGCCCGGGGGGGGTCTCAGGGTCTCTGTCCCCTCTGTCCCCCCCCCCCCCTCCCCAGCTTTGCCAGCGGCCCCCCCACGCTCCCCAGCCCCCCCCCGGACCCCTACCAGCAGCTCAACGTGGATAATGGTGAGGGGGGGCCCGGGGGGGTCCCCAATGTTGGGGTGACACCATCGGGGGTGTGGGGGTGTCGCCAGTATTGGGGTGACACCATCGGGGATGTGGGGGTGTCCCCAGTGTTGGGGTGACGTCATGGGGGGTGTGGGGGTGTCCCCAGTGTCGGGGTGACGCCATCGGGGGTGTGGGGGTGTTTGTCCCCAATGTTGGGGTGACACCATGGGGGGGCCCTGGGGGTGTCCCCAGTATTGGGGTGACGCCATCGGGGGTGTGGGGGTGTCCCCATGTCAGGGTGCCCTATGGGGGGGGGGCCCTGGAGGTGTCCCCAGTGTGTGGGGGTGTCCCCAGTGTCGGGGTGACACCATGGGGGGGCCCTGGGGGTGTCCCCAATGTTGGGGTGACACCATGGGGAGGGGGGCTGGGGGTGTCCCCAATGTTGGGGTGACACCATGGGGAGGGGGGCTGGGGGTGTCCCCAATGTCGGGGTGACACCATGGGGGGGCCCTAGGGGTGTTCCCAATGTCAGGGTGACACCATGGGGGGGCCCTGGGGGTGTCCCCAATGTTGGGTGACACCATGGGGGGCCCCTGGGGGTGTCCCCAATGTCGGGGTGACACCATGGGGGGCCCTGGGGGTGTCCCCAATGTTGGGGTGACACCATGGGGGGGCCCTGGGGGTGTCCCCAATGTTGGGGTGCCCCATGGAGGGTGTGGGGGTGTCCCTAATGTTGGGGTGACACCATAGAGGGGCCCTGGGGGCGTCCCCAATGTCAGGGTGACACCATGGGGGAGCCCTGGGGGTGTCCCCAGTGTGTGGGGGTGTCCCCAATGTTGCGGTGACACCATGGGGGGGCCCTGGGGGTGTCCCCAATGTTGGGGTGACACCATGGGGGGCCCTGGGGGTGTCCCCAATGTCGGGGTGACACCATGGGGGGCCCCTGGGGGTGTCCCCATTCCCCTCTGGAGCTGCTGCTGTTCCTTGCAGGGAACGTGACAGACATCAACGACAACAGGTGAGGGGGGGCGGGGCAGGGCAGGGCAGGGCTGGGCTGGGGGGGGTTCTGGGTTTGGGGGGGGGTCCCTGCTGACACCCCCCCCCATCAGGAGTGACCTGTCCTGCGCCTGCGAGGCCGAGGAGGCGGCCAAGCTCTTCCCGCTGCGCCAGGAGACGGCGGCCAGCTAATGCCCCCCCCCCCAGGTACGGACCCCCCCCCAAACTCATTCCTCACAGCCCCTCAAGTGTGGAACCCCCCACAAACTCATTTCTCACATCCCCCCAAATGTGAGACCCCCCCAAATTCATTCCTCACATCCCCCCAAGTGTGGGACCCCCCCCAAACTCATTCCTCACAGCCCTCCGGGTGAGGGACCCCTCCCACAGCCCCAGGTGTGAGACCCCTCCCACCTCATTCCTCACAGCCCCCCAAATGTGAGACCCCCCAAATTCATTCCCACACCCCCTCAAGTGTGGGACCCCCCCAAACTCATTCCTCACAGCCCCCCAAGTGTGGGACCCCCCAAATTCATTCCTTACAGCCCCCCAAGTGTGGGACCCCCCAAACTCATTCCTCACAGCCCCCCAAATGTGAGACCCCCCAAACTCATTCCTCACATCCCCCCAAATATGAGACCCCCCAAATTCATTCCTCACATCCCCCCAAGTGTGGGACCCCCCAAATTCATTCCTCACAGCCCCTCAAGTGTGGGACCCCCCCAAACTCATTCCTCACATCCCCCCAAGTGTGGGACCCCCCAAATTCATTCCTCGCATCCCCCCAAGTGTGAGACCCCCCAAATTCATTCCTCACACCCCCTCAAACGTGAGACCCCCCAAATTCATTCCTCACACCCCCCCAAATGTGAGAACCCCCAAACTCATTCCTCACATCCCCCCAAATGTGAGACCCCCCCAAATTCATTCCTCACAGCCCCCCAAGTGTGGGACCACCCCCAAACCCATTCCCACACCCCCTCAAGTGTGGGACCCCCAAAAACTCCTTCCTCACAGCCCTCCGGGTGAGGGACCCCTCCCACAGCCCCGGGTGTGAGACCCCTCCCACCTCATTCCTCACAGCCCCCCAAGTGTGGGACCCCCCCCAAAACTCGTTCCTCACATCCCCCCAAACGTGAGACCCCCCCAAATTCATTCCTCACAGTCCCCCAAATGTGAGACCCCCCCAAATTCATTCCCACACCCCCTCAAATGTGAGACCCCCCAAATTCATTCCTCACAACCCTCCAAATGTGAGACCCCCCAAACTCATTCCTCACAGCCCCCCAAGTGTGAGACCCCCCAAATTCATTCCTCACATCCCCCCAAATGTGAGACCCCCCAAACTCATTCCTCACAGCCCTCCGGGTGTGGGACCCCCCCCCAAATTCATTCCTCACATCCCCCCAAGTGTGAGACCCCCCCAAATTCATTCCTCACAGTCCCCCAAATGTGAGACCCCCCAAACTCATTCCTCACATCCCCCCAAGTGTGGGACCCCCCCAAAACTCATTCCTCACAGCCCTCCGGGTGTAGGATCCCCCCCAAACTCATTCCCACACCCCCTCAAGTGTGAGACCCCCCAAAACTCATTGCTCACATCCCCCCAAATGTGAGACCCCCCAAATTCATTCCTCACATCCCCCCAAATTCATTCCTCACAGCCCCCCAAATGTGAGACCCCCCAAACTCGTTCCTCACAGCCCCCCAAATGTGAGACCCCCCAAATTCATTCCCACACCCCCTCAAGTGTGGGACCCCCCCCAAAACTCATTGCTCACAGCCCCCCAAATGTGAGACCCCCCAAACTCATTCCTCACAGCCCCTCAAGTGTGGGACCCCCCCAAACTCATTCCTTACCCCCTCCAGGTGTGAGACCCCTCCCCACCTCATTCCCACACCCCCCTCAGTTTTGAGAGCCCCCCCAAATTCACTCCTCACCCCCCCCCAGGTTCGGGATCCCCGTCCCCCCTTTCTCACGGACCCCTGGGGATCTCCCCCATCCTTTGGGGGACCCCAACCCCTGAACCAGACACCCCCTCCCCATTCCATGGGTGCCCCCCAACCCAAGATCCCCCCCCTCCTATCCCTGGGGTCCCCCCTCATCCTTTGGGGTCCCGCCCCCGACTCTGGGCTGCCCCCCGACCCCTGCAGGTTCCGGGGTCCCCCCCACCCCGGGATATCCTCCCCATCTTTGGGGTCCCCTCCGATCCCCTCAGGTTCCGGGGTCCCCCCCGTCCCATCCCTGGGGTCCCCTCCGATCCCCTCAGGTTCCGGGGTCCCCCCGTCCCATCCCTGGGGTCTCCCCCCCGATCCCTGGGGTCCTCCCCCATCCTTGGGGTCCCGCCCCCGACTCTGGGCTCCCCCCCGACCCCCCCAGGTTCCGGGGTGCCCCCCTCCCATCCCTGGGGTCCCCCCAACTCAAGATCCCCCCCCTCCTATCCCTGGGGTCCCCTCCGAGCCCTGCAGGTTCCGGGGTCTCCCCCCCCACCCCGGGATATCCTCCCCATCCTTGGGGTCCCCTCAGGTTCCGGGGTCCCCCACTCCCATCCCTGGGGTCTCCCCCCATCCTTGGGGTACCCCCCCATCCTTGGGGTCCCCTCCGATCCCCGCAGGTTCCGGGGTCCCCCCCTCCCATCCCTGGGGTCCCCCCCCATCCTTGGGGTCCCGCCCCTCACTCTGGGCTCCCCTGCAGGTTCCGAGGTTCCCCCCCCCCCAATCCTTTGGGTCCCCCCCCATCCCTGGGCTCCCCCCCGACCCCCGCAGGTTCCGGGGTCCCCCCCCCGATCCCTGGGGTACCCCCCTGCTGTCTCTGCCCCCCCCCGACCCCCGTGTTTCCCCCCGCAGGTGCTGCAGCCCCGGCTCCGCCCGCATGTCCCGGTGTCGCCGGTGTCACCCGTGTCCTGTGCTCGTGCCACGCTCGCTCCGTGCGGGGGAGGGGCCGATCCCCACCCCCCCCCCCACCACCACCCCAGGACCCCCCCCCGGGACCGCCGGTGGGGGCGGGGCCGGGGCGGGGAGGGGGCGGGGCCGCCCGAGCTGCCTTAACCCGGATGGAGAATGTGAAGATGCGACAATGCGACAATGCGACAATGTGACAATGCCACAATGTGACAATGTGACAGTGTGACAATGTGACCATGCCACAATGTGACAATGTGATAGTGTGACAATGCCACAATGCCACAATGCGACAATGTAACAGTGTGACAATGTGACAATGTAACAGTGTGACAATGTGTCAATGTGACCATGCCACAATGTCACAATGTGACAGTGTGACGATGTGACCATGCCACAATGCGACAATGTGACAATGCGACAATGTGACAATGTAACAATGTGACAATGCGACAGTGTGACCATGCCACAATGTGACAATGTGACAATGCCACAATGCCACAATGTGACAGTGTGACAATGTAACAGTGTGACAATGTGGCAATGTGACAATGTGTCAATGTGACCATGCCACAATGCGACAATGTGACAGTGTGACAATGCCACAATGTGACAATGTGACAATGTAACAGTGTGACAATGTGGCAATGTGACAATGTGACCATGCCACAATGTGACAGTGTGACAATGTGGCAATGTGACAATGTGACAATGTGACAGTGTGACAATGCCACAATGCGACAATGTAACAGTGCGACAATGTGACACTGTGACAGTGTGACAGTGTAACAGTGTGACAATGTGGCAATGTGACCATGCCACAATGCGACAATGTGACAATGTGACAGTGTGACAATGTGACAATGCCACAATGTGACAATGCCACAATGCGACAATGTGACAATGTGGCAATGTGACAATGTGACAATGTGACAATGTGACAATGTAACAGTGTGACAATGTGACAGTGTGACAATGCCACAATGTGACAATGCGACAATGCGACAATGCCACAATGTGACAATGTGACAATGTGACAATGCCACAGTGTGACAGTGCGACAATGTGACAGCGTCACCCCCGGCCCCCCCGCCCCCCCCGGGTCCCCTCGCTTGGCGTCTCGGCTGTGCCCCCCCCCCCCCCCCCATTCTGGGGGGGTCCCCGCGCCCCCCGCCCCCCCCAGCGCTGCATGTCCCGCCCAGCGCGGCCGGAGCGCAATAAAGGGAGCGGCTGAGAGAAACTGGGGGGCTGAGAGAAACTGGGGGGCTGAGAGAAAATGGGGGGCAATGAGAGAAAATGGGGGGCTGAGAGAAAAAATGGGGGGGTGAGAGAAACTGGGGGGCAATGAGAGAAAATGGGGGGCAATGAGAGAAAATGGGGGGGTGACAGAGAAAATGGGGGGGGCTGAGAGAAACTGGAGGGCTGAGGGAAAATGGGGGGGTTAGAGAGAAAATGGGGGGCAATGAGAGAAAATGGGGGGCTGAGGGAGAAACTGGGGGGCTGAGGGAAAATGGGGGGCTGAGAGAAAAAATGGGGGGCTGAGAGAAACTGGGGGGCTGAGAGAAAATGGGGGGGCTGAGAGAAAATGGGGGGCAATGAGAGAAAACGGGGGGGCTGAGAGAAAATGGAGGGCTGAGAGAAAATGGGGGGCAATGAGAGAAAACGGGGGGTGAGAGAAAATAGGGGGGCTGAGAGAAACTGGGGGGGAGAGAGAAACTGGGGGGGAGAGAGAAAATGGGGGGCTGAGAGAAAATGGGGGGCAATGAGAGAAAATGGGGGGCTCTGGGGTGCTCTGAAACAAAATGGGGGACTTGGGGGCCTCTGAGAGACACTGGGGGGGGCTTGGGGGGTATGGGGGGGTCCGGGGGGCCTCGGGGGGCTCAGGGGGGGCTGGGGGAGCTGTGTCACACTGGGGGCGTTTGGGGGAGTGCGGTGACACGGGGGGCACTGGGGTCACACGGGGGATTTGGGGAGGGGGGGGGGTCACACTGACGGATTTGGGGGGGGTCCCACGGGGGTTTTGGGGAGGGGGGCACACTGGGGGCGCTGGGGGGAGTGGGGTCACACGGGGATTTGGGGAGGGGGGCACACTGGGGATTTGGGGAGGGGGTCACACGGGGTAGTTTGGGGGCACTGGGGTCACAGTGGGGTGTTTGGGGAGGGGGGCACACCGGGGGCACTGGGGTCACACGGGGGATTTGGGGAGGGGGTCACACGGGGGGGTGTTTGGGGGCACTGGGGTCACACCGGGGGCGCTGGGGTCACACTGGGGATTTGGGGAGGGGGGCACACTGGCGTGTTTGGGGGCACCGGGGTCACACTGGGAGCACTGGGGGCACACTGGAGATTTGGGGAGTGGGGTCACAGTGGGGTATTTGGGGAGAGGGGCACAGTGGGGGCACTGGGGTGACACCGGGAGCGCTGGGGTCACACTGGGGATTTGGGGAGGGGGGCACACGGGGGGTGTTTGGGGGCACTGGGGTCACACGGGGGATTTTGGGGTCACTCTGGGGGATGTGGTGAGTGAGGCACACTGCGGATTTGGGGAGGGGGGCACACGGGGGATTTTGGGGTCACACTGAGGGATTTGGGGGTCACAGCGGCATTGGGGACAGCGGGGAGGGCGCGGGGGGTGGGGAGGGGGAGCGGGACCCCCTGCACGGGGCACTCTGCAGGTGCCACACCTGCGCCAGGGGGGTCACACCTGTCCCGATATCTGTCACGCCTGTCCCCACAGGTGTCACACCTGTCCCGATATCTGTCACACCTGTCCCTATATCTGTCACACCTGTCCCCACAGGTGTCACACCTGCGCCAGGGGGGTCACACCTGTCCCTGTATCTGTCACACCTGTCCCTATGTCTGTCACACCTGTCCCCACGATGATCACACCTGTCCCCACAGGTGTCACACCTGTCCCTATGTCTGTCACACCTGTCCCCACAGGTGTCACACCTGTGCCAGTGGGGTCACACCTGTCCCTGTATCTGTCACACCTGTCCCCACAGGTGTCAGACCTGTCCCCACAGGTGTCACACCTGTCCCACATCACACGACTCCCCGCAGGTGTCACATGTGTCCCCAGGTGTCCAACATGCCCCTGCAGTGGTGACCACACCTGTCCCTGCAGGTGTCACACCTGTCCTAGCGCTGATCACAAATGTCCCTGCAGGTGTCACACCTGTCCCTGCAGGTGTCACACCTGTCCCCACAGGTGTCACCTGTCCCTATAGGTGTCACACCTGTCACCGTGGTGACCACATCTGTCACCACAGGTGTCACGCCTGTCCCTATCGTGATCACACCTGTCCCCTACAGGTGTCATGCCTGTCCCTATGATGATCACACGTCCCCGCAGGTGTCACACCTGTCCCTGTGCGCTCACACCTGTGTCCTGCAGGTGTCACACGTGTGCCCATGAGGGTCACACCTGTGTCCTGCAGGTGTCACACGTGTCCCCTCCAGGTGTCACACGTGTGCCCATGGGGGTCACACCTGTCCCTGTGTGCTCACACCTGTCCCTGGGTGCTCACACCTTGTGTCCTGCAGGTGTCACACGTGTGCCCATGGGGGTCACACCTGTCCCTGTGTGCTCACACCTGTGTCCTGCAGGTGTCACACGTGTCCCCTCCAGGTGTCACACGTGTGCCCATGGGCGTCACACCTGTCCCTGTGTGCTCACACCCTGTGTCCTGCAGGTGTCACACGTGTCCCCTCCAGGTGTCACACCTGTCCCTATGCGCTCACACCTGTGTCCTGCAGGTGTCACACGTGTGCCCATGGGGTCACACCTGTCCCTGTGTGCTCACACCCTGTGTCCTGCAGGTGTCACACGTGTCCCCTCCAGGTGTCACACCTGTCCCTGTGCGCTCACACCTGTGTCCTGCAGGTGTCACACGTGTGCCCATGGGGTCACACCTGTCCCTGTGTGCTCACACCTGTGTCCTGCAGCTGTCACACGTGTCCCCTCCAGGTGTCACACGTGTGCCCATGGGGGTCACACCTGTCCCTGTGTGCTCACACCTTGTGTCCTGCAGGTGTCACACGTGTCCCCTCCAGGTGTCACACCTGTCCCTGTGCGCTCACACCTGTGTCCTGCAGGTGTCACACGTGTCCCCTCCAGGTGTCACACGTGTGCCCATGGGGTCACACCTGTCCCTGTGTGCTCACACCTGTGTCCTGCAGCTGTCACACGTGTCCCCTCCAGGTGTCACACGTGTGCCCATGGGGGTCACACCTGTCCCTGTGTGCTCACACCTGTGTCCTGCAGGCGTCACACGTGTGCCCATGGGGGTCACACCTGTCCCTGTGTGCTCACACCTGTGTCCTGCAGGTGTCACACGCGTCCCCTCCAGGTGTCACACGTGTGCCCATGGGGGTCACACCTGTCCCTGTGTGCTCACACCTGTCCCTGTGTGCTCACACCTGTGTCCTGCAGGTGTCACACGTGTCCCCTCTAGGCGTCACACGTGTCCCCTCCAGGTGTCACACGTGTGCCCATGGGGTCACACCTGTCCCTGTGTGCTCACACCTGTGTCCTGCAGGTGTCACATGTGTCCCCTCCAGGTGTCACGTGTGTGCCCATGGCGGTCACACCTGTCCCTGTGTGCTCACACCTTGTGTCCTGCAGCTGTCACACGTAACCTCATCACGTGTCCCTGTCACGTGTCCCCTCCAGGTGTCACACCTGTCATGTCACGTGTCCCCTCCAGGTGTCACACGTGCGTTGCGCGGGTGTCACGTGTCCCTGTCACACCTGTCTCTGTCACGTGTCCCCGTCGCGTGTCCCGGTGGGGGCAGGGCGCCCCCTGCCGGTTCCCGGTCCCAGCCCCGCCCCGCTCCTGGCGCCGTTTCCGGGTTCCGGTGCCGGGGCCGGGCGGAAGCGGCGGCGGAAGCGGCGGCGGAAGCGGCGGAAGCGGCGGCGGAAGCGGCAGCGGCGGCCATGGCGGCGGCGGCGGCGGCGGGTCCGTGTCCCGGCCCCGGCCCCGGGCCCGGCCCCGGCGCCGCCCGCACCAAGAAGAAGCAGAAGCGCTTCGTGCCGCAGCGGGTGAAGCTGCCGCGGGCCGCGGACCCGCTGCTGGCCGTGCTGGCCTGGGGGGTCACGCACCAGGTCAGCACCGGCACCCCCGTGTCCCTCCCCGGACCCCGCGGCTCTGCGCCCCGGCACCCCCGTGTGCCCTCCCCGCGGCCCTTGGGATGCCCGGTCCCCGGTGCCGGTCCCAGTCCCCTCCCGGGATATCCGTGCCCGTCTCTCCGGGACCCCCGCCTGTGTTCCTGGCACCCCCGCAGCCCCCGCCTGTCCCTTCCCTGGCACCGTCATTTCCCCCGGAGCCCTCGGTGTCCCCTGCCCGGGATCCCCATTGCCCCCAGCCCGTGTCCCCTTCCCTCAGCTCCATCCCCCGGGATCCCCGTTGTTCCCCATCCCGTGTCCCCATCCCGTGTCTCCGTTTCCCCGGGATCCCCATTGCCCTGCACCCCTTGGCTCCATCCCTCAGCATCCCCTCGTTCCCATCCCCCGGGATCCCCATTGCCCCCATCCCGTCTCCCCGTGCCTTGGTTCCATTCCCCCGGGATCCTCACTGTCCCCACCCCTTGGTTCCATCCCCCGGGATCCCCATTGCCCTCCTTCCCGTGTCCCCATCCCTCAGCACCATCCCCCAGGATCTCCACTGTCCTCATCCCTCGGCTCCATCCCCTGGGACCCCCGTTTTTCCCCATCCTGTGTCCCCATTCCATGTCTCCATCCCCATTTCCCCGGGGTCCCCATTGCCCTGCACCCCTCGGCTCCATCCCCCCTGGATTTTCACTGTCCCCATCGCCCCGGGACTCCCATTGCCCCCATCCCTCAGCTCCGTCCTCCGGGATCCCGTGTGCCCATCCCGTCTGGATCCCATTGCCATCCGTGTCCCCATCTCATCCCACCCCATTGCCCCCCATCCCGTGTCCCCACCCTCCCTTGGCTGCGTCCCTTGGCTTCCATACCCCCAGTATCCCATGTCCCCATTCCGCCGGGATCCCCACTGTCCCCATCCCTCGGCTCCATCCCTTGAGATCCCCATTGTTCCCCATCCTCTGTCCCCATTCCATGTCCCCAATCCATATCCCCGTCCCGTGTCCCCATCCCGTGTCCCCTTCCCTCGGCTCCATCCCCTGGGATCCCCATTGTTCCCCATCCCGTGTCCCCATTCCGTGTCCCCATCCCGTGTCCCCTTCCCCCAGGATTCCCATTGCCCCCCATCCTGTGTCCCCATCCCGTGTCCCCATCCCACGGCCCCGTCCCACGGCCCCGTCCCATGTCCCCATCCCCCAGGATCCCCATTGCCCCCCATCCCGTGTCCCCTTCCCTTGTCTCCATCCCCTGGGATCCCCATTGTTCCCCATTCCACCATTCCATGTCCCCATCCCGTGTCCCCTTCCCTTGGCTCCATCCCTTGTCTCCATCCCCTGGGATCCCCATTGTTCCTCATTCCATGTCCCCATTCCGTGTCCCCGTCCCGTGTCCCCATCCCGTGTCCCCTTCCCCCAGGATTCCCATTGTTCCCCATCCCGTGTCCCCATCCCGTGTCCCCTTCCCTTGGCTCCATCCCTTGTCTCCATCCCCTGGGATCCCCATTGTTCCCCATCCCGTGTCCCCGTCCCATGTCCCCATCCCGTGTCACCTTCCCGTGTCCCCTTCCCCCAGGATCCCCATTGCCCCCCATCCCGTGTCCCCATCCCGTGTCCCCGTCCCATGTCCCCATCCCGTGTCCCCTTCCCTTGGCTCCATCCCTTGTCTCCATCCCCTGGGATCCCCATTGTTCCCCATGTCCCCATCCCATGTCCCCATCCCATGTCCCCATCCCGTGTCCCCATCCCGTGTCCCCATCCCGTGTCCCCATCCCGTGTCCCCTTCCCCCAGGATCCCCATTGCCCCCCATCCCGTGTCCCCATCCCGTGTCCCCATCCCATGTCCCCATCCCATGTCCCCTTCCCCCTGGGATCCCCATTGTTCCCCATCCCGTGTCCCCATCCCGTGTCCCCATCCCACGGCCCCGTCCCATGTCCCCATCCCCCAGGATCCCCATTGCCCCCCATCCCGTGTCCCCTTCCCTTGTCTCCATCCCCTGGGATCCCCATTGTTCCCCATTCCATGTCCCCATCCCGTGTCCCCATCCCGTGTCCCCTTCCCTTGGCTCCATCCCTTGTCTCCATCCCCTGGGATCCCCATTGTTCCCCATTCCATGTCCCCATCCCGTGTCCCCATCCCGTGTCCCCTTCCCTTGGCTCCATCCCTTGTCTCCATCCCCTGGGATCCCCATTGTTCCTCATTCCATGTCCCCATCCCGTGTCCCCTTCCCCCAGGATCCCCATTGTTCCCCATCCCGTGTCCCAATCCCGTGTCCCCTTCCCTTGGCTCCATCCCTTGTCTCCATCCCCTGGGATCCCCATTGTTCCCCATCCCGTGTCCCCATCCCATATCCCCGTCCCGTGTCCCCATCCCATGTCCCCATCCCGTGTCCCCATTCTATGTCCCCATCCCGTGTCCCCTTCCCCCAGGATTCCCATTGCCCCCCATCCCGTGTCCCCTTCCCTTGTCTCCATCCCCTGGGATCCTCACTGTCCCCATCCCCACACCTGGGGGTCCCAGGGGGTCCCTGAAGGTGGTTCCCGGGGCTCTCCCTGGCCCCAGGGGGTTTCTGGGGGTGTTTCCCGGTGGTCCCGGGGTTTTTGGGGGTGTTTCCCGGGGGTCCCACCTTGCCTTGCCCCCCCCTCCCCAGATCAACGAGCTGAGCCAGGTGCCGCTGCCCGTGATGCTGCTGCCCGACGATTTCAAAGCCAGCTCCAAAATCAAGGTCAACAATCACCTGTTCAACAGGTGAGCGGCACAGGGGGGGCGCAGGGGGGGTGTCCTGCAATGGGGGGACGCCCCAAAACTGACATGAGCCCCCCACCCCAAACTCAGGGAGAACCTGCCCAGCCACTTCAAGTTCAAGGAGTACTGCCCGCAGGTGTTCCGCAACCTGCGCGAGCGCTTCGGCGTCGACGACCAGGACTACCAGGTGAGGGGGGATTTGGGGTGTCTGGTGTTTGTGGGGTGCCCGGGCGAAGGGAGGGGTGATGGGTTTGGCTCCGTGCTCTCAGAAGGCTAGTTTATTAATTTATGATACTATATTATGTTAAAGAATAAAGAAAGGATACAGACAGAAAGCTAAAAAGATAATAACGAAAGCTCGTTGCTTTTTCCAGAGCCTCGACACAGCTGGCTGTGATTGGTTATTAAATTAAAACAATTCACATGAAACCAATCAAACATTCACCTGTTGCTAAACAATGTCCAAACCCCATTCCAAGCAATCATATTATCATTGTTTACATTTAGTTTCTGAGGCCTCTGAGCTTCTTGGGAGAAAACCCTAGCAAAAGGATTTTCATAAAATATGTCAGTGACACTGTACTAAAGTATACTAAAGGATACAGAGAGGATACTTACAGACGTTTAAAAGATAATAATGAAAGAGTCAAAACAATTCACATCAGAATCCAATGAAACAATCACCTGTGATAAACAATCTCCAAACACATTCCACACGAGCAAAACACAGGAGAAGCAAATGAGATAAGAATTGTTTTCCTTTTCTCTGAGGTCTCTCAGCTTCTCAGGAGAAAAATCCTAGTGAAAGAATTTTCATAAAATATGTCAGTGACACTGTACTAAACTGTACTAAAGAATACAGAGAAGATACTTATAGAAGTTTAAAAAATATTAATGAAAACTCATTGCTTTTTCCAGAGCCTCGACACAGCTGGCTGTGATTGGTTATCAAATTAAAACAATTCACACGAAACCAATCAAACATTCGCCTGTTGCTAAACAATGTCCAAACCCCATTCCAAGCAATCATATTATCATGGTTTACATTTAGTTTCTGAGGCCTCTGAGCTTCTCAGGAGAAAAATCCTAGCGAAAGGATTTTCATAAAATATGTCAGTGACACTGTACTAAACTGTACTAAAGAATACAGAGAGGATACTTATAGGAGTTTAAAAAATAATAACGAAAACTCATGACTCTCTCCAGAGCCCTGACACAGCTGGCTGTGATTGGTTATCAAATTAAAACAATTCACATGAAACCAATCAAAGATGCACCTGTTGCTAAACCATCTCCAAACCCCATTCCAAGAAATCAGATAATCATTGTTTACATTTAGTTTCTGAGGCCTCTGAGCTTCTCGGGAGAAAAGTCCTAGTGAAAGGATTTTCATAAAATATGTCAGTGACACTGTGCTAAAGTATACTAAAGAATACAGAGAGGATACTTATAGGAGTTTAAAAAATAATAACGAAAACTCCTGACTCTCTCCAGAGCCCAGACACAGCTGGCTGTGATTGGTCATTAAATTAAAACAATTGACATAAAACCAATCAAAGATGCACCTGTTGCTAAACCATCTCCAAACCCCATTCCAAGCAATCAGATAATCATTGTTTACATTTCATTTCTGAGGCCTCTCAGCTTCTCAGGAGAAAAATGCTAGTGAAAGGATTTTCATAAAATGTGTCAGTGACACTGTACTAAACTATAGTAAAGAATAGAGAAAGGATGCAGACACGTGTTTAAAAGATAATAATTAAAACTCCTGACTCTCTCCAGAGCCCTGACACAGCTGGCTGTGATTGGTCATTAAATTAAAACAATTCACATGAAACCCATGAAAAATTCACCTGCTGGTAAACCATCTCCAAACACATTCCAGAGCAGCAAAACACAGGAGAATCCATCAGAGAATTATTGTTTTCATTTTTTCTCCGAGGCTTCCCAGGAGAAGAAATCCTGGCAAAGGGGGAAATTATTCAGAAAACATGAAAATCTATTCAGAATAATTCAGAATATTTTTTCAGAAAACGTTCTGAAAGATATTTCAGGAAATAGGACGCAGGGGCCTGGGGGTTTCTGGCATTGATCCACCTCAGGCAGGCAGAATTCCATCAGGGTCCTCAGGGTCCCCGTGTCCACCCTGACACCAGAGACACCACAGATGGAGGTGGACACCATGGACCTGGAGAGGTGACACCACAGGGACCCTGCTGGAAGTGTCACAGGCACATGGATGGGGACACCACAGATCCAGGACAGGACATTGTGGGGACAAAACGAGGATAGGACAGGACATTATGGGGACATAATGGGAACAGGACAGGATATTATTGGGACAAAATGGGAACAGGACAGGACATTATGGGGACAAAATGGGAACAGGACAGGATATTATGGGGACAGGACAGGACATTATGGGGACAAAATGAGGACAGGACATTATGGGGACGAAATGAGGACAGGACAGGACATTATGGGGACGAAATGAGGACAGGACAGGACATTATGGGGACAGGACAGGACATTATGGGGACAAAATGGGATCAGGACAGGATATTATGGGGACAAAATGGGAACAGGACAGGACATTATGGGGACATAATGGGGACAGGACAGGACATTATGGGGACAAAATGGGAACAGGACAGGACATTATGGGGACATAATGGGAACAGGACAGGATATTATGGGGACAAAATGAGGACAGGACAGGACATTATGGGGACAAAATGGTGGGACAGGACAGGATATTATGGGGACAAAATGGGAACAGGACAGGACATTATGGGGACAAAATGGTGGGACAGGATAGGATATTATGGGGACAAAATGGGGACAGGACAGGACATTATGGGGACACCACAGATCCAGGACAGGACATTATGGGGACAAAATGGGGACAGGACAGGACATTATGGGGACAAAATGGGGACAGGACAGGATATTATGGGGACAAAATGGGGGGACAGGACAGGATATTATGGGGACAAAATGAGGACAGGACAGGATATTATGGGGACAAAATGGGGACAGGACAGGACATTATGGGGACAAAATGAGGACAGGACAGGACATTATGGGGACATTATGGGGACAGGACAGGATATTATGGGGACATAATGGGGACAGGACATTATGGGGACAAAATGGGGACAGGATAGGACATTATGGGACAAAATGGGGACAGGACAGGACTTTATGGGGACAAAATGAGGACAGGACATTATGGGGACATTATGGGGACGAAATGGGGACAGGACAGGACATTATGGGGACAAAATGGGGACAGGACAGGATATTATGGGGACATAATGGGGACAGGACAGGACATTCTGGGGACAAAATGGGGACAGGACAGGACATTATGGGGACGAAATGGGGACAGGACAGGATATTATGGGGACAAAATGGGAACAGGACAGGACATTATGGGGACAAAATGGGGACAGGACAGGACATTATGGGGACAAAATGAGGACAGGACAGGATATTATGGGGATGAAATGGGGACAGGACAGGACATTATGGGGACAAAATGGGAACAGGACAGGACATTATGGGGACAAAATGGGGACAGGACAGGACATTATGGGGACAAAATGGGGACAGGACAGGATATTATGGGGACATTATGGGGACAGGACAGGACATTATGGGGACAAAATGAGGACAGGACATTATGGGGACAAAATGGGGACAGGACAGGACATTATGGGGACAAAATGGGGACAGGACAGGACATTATGGGGACAAAATGAGGACAGGACATTATGGGGACAAAATGGGGACAGGACAGGACATTATGGGGACAAAATGAGGATCAGGACAGGACATTATGGGGACGAAATGGGGACAGGACAGGACATTATGGGGACAAAATGAGGACAGGACAGGACATTATGGGGACAAAATGGGAACAGGACAGGACATTATGGGGACAAAATGGGGACACGACAGGACATTATGGGGACAAAATGGGGGGACAGGACAGGACATTATGGGGACATTATGGGAACAGGACAGGACATTATGGGGACAAAATGGGAACAGGACAGGATATTATGGGGACAAAATGAGGACAGGACAGGACATTATGGGGACAAAATGGGGGCAGGACATTATGGGGACATAATGGGAACAGGACAGGACATTATGGGGACAAAATGGGGACAGGGGCAAACCAGGGGAGCTCCAGACTGTCACATGGGTCACATGGGGGGACCCCGGGCTGTCCCCTGGCTGTGTCACTTGTCCCATGGCAGTGTCACCTGTCCCCTGGCTGTGTCACCTGTCCCATGGCAATGTGCCCCCAGATTTCCCTGGTATGGAGCCCCCTGTGGGGGTGGCTATGTCACCTGTGTCCCCCTGTGTCACCTGTGTCCCCCAGGGTGGCTGTGTCACCTGTATGGCTGTGTCACCGCTGTCCCCCTGGATGGCTGTGTCACTTGTGTGGCTGTGTCACTGGTGTCCCCCTGAGTGGCTGTGTCACCTGTGTCCCCCTGGATGGCTGTGTCACTGGTGTGGCTGTGTCACCGGTGTCCCCCTGAGTGGCTGTGTCACCGGTGTCCCCCTGAGTGGCTGTGTCACCAGTGTCCCCTGGCCATGTCCCCAGGTGTCCCTGGCGTGGAGCCCCTGCGGGCGTGGCTGTGTCCCCTGTGTCCCCAGCTGTGTCACCTGTGTTCTCAGTGTGGCTGTATCGTCTGTGTCCCCCCGGGGTGGCTGTGTGGCCTGTGTGGCCGTATCCCCTGTGTCCCCAGCCATGTCCCTGTGTCCTCAGCTGTGTCCCCTGTGTCCCCAGCCGTGTCCCTGTGTCCCCAGCCATGTCCCCTGTGTCCCCAGCCGTGTCCCTGTGTCCCCAGCCGTGTCCCTGTGTCCCCAGCTGTGTCCCCAGCCGTGTCCCTGTGTCCCCAGCCATGTCCCTGTGTCCCCAGCTGTGTCCCCAGCCATGTCCCTGTGTCCCCAGCTGTGTCCCTGTGTCCCCAGCCGTGTCCCTGTGTCCCCAGCCGTGTCCCCAGCCATGTCCCTGTGTCCCCAGCCGTGTCCCTGTGTCCCCAGCTGTGTCCCCAGCCATGTCCCTGTGTCCCCAGCCGTGTCCCTGTGTCCCCAGCCATGTCCCTGTGTCCCCAGCCGTGTCCCCTGTGTCCCCAGCCATGTCTCTGTGTCCCCAGCCGTGTCCCCTGTGTCCCCAGCTGTGTCCCCTGTGTCCCTGTGTCCCCAGCTGTGTCCCCTGTGTCCCCAGCCGTGTCCCCAGCCGTGTCCCCTGTGTCCCCAGCCGTGTCCCTGTGTCCCCAGCCGTGTCCCCAGCCATGTCCCTGTGTCCCCAGTCATGTCCCTGTGTCCCCAGCCGTGTCCCTGTGTCCCCAGCCATGTCCCCAGCCGTGTCCCCAGCCGTGTCCCCAGCCCTGTCCCTGTGTCCCCAGCCGTGTCCCTGTGTCCCCAGCTGTGTCCCCAGCCATGTCCCTGTGTCCCCAGCCGTGTCCCTGTGTCCCCAGCCGTGTCCCTGTGTCCCCAGCCATGTCCCCAGCCATGTCCCTGTGTCCCCAGCCATGCCCTGTGTCCCCAGCCGTGTCCCCGTGTCCCCAGCCGTGTCCCCAGCCATGTCCCCAGCCATGTCCCTGTGTCCCCAGGTGTCCCTGGCACGCAGCCCCCCGCGCTGGGTGGGCAGTGGGCGCCGCCTGCTGCTCTCGGCCGACCGGACGCTGGTGCTGAAGGAGCTGTCGAGCGAGGACGTGGCCGACGTGCACGGGCTGCTGGCACACTACCACCAGGTGTGGGCATGGGGGGCACAGTGGGCACAGGCTGCTGGCACATTATCACCAGGTGTGGGCACGGGGTGGGCACGGGCTGCTGGCACACTGCCACCAGGTGTGGGCACGGGGTGGGCACGGGGGGCATGGGGGGCACAGGGTGGGCACGGGCTGCTGGCACACTACCACCAGGTGTGGGCATGGGGTGGGCACGGGCTGCTGGCACACTACCACCAGGTACAGGCGCAAGGGGCACGGGATATCACCTGTGTGCCCAGGGTTGTCACCAGTGTCCCCCCGGGATAGCTGTGTCACCCAGAGGTGTCACCTGTGTCCCCTGGAGGTGCCTGTGTCACTAGTGTCCCCAGGTGGCTGTCACTGGTGTCCCTGGGGTGTCACCTGTGTGGCTGTGTCACCTCTGTCCCCAGCTGTGCCACCAGTGTCCCCAGGGTGGTTGTGTCACTGGTGTCCCCCAGGCAGCTGTGTCCCCTGTGTGGCTCTGTCACCTGTGTCCCTGGCTGTGTCCCCATGTCCCTGTGTCCCCACGTCCCTGGCTGTGTCCCCATGTCCCTGCTGTGTCCCTGGCTGTGTCCCCATGTCCCCATGTCCCTGCTGTGTCCCTGGTGTCCCTGACTCTGTCCCCATGTCCCTGGCTGTGTCCCCATGTCCCTGCTGTGTCCCCATGTCCCTGCTGTGTCCCTGGTGTCCCTGGCTGTGTCCCCATGTCCCTGACTGTGTCCCCATGTCCCCGTGTCCCTGTGTCCCTGGCTGTGTCCCCATGTCCCTGACTGTGTCCCTGCTGTGTCCCCATGTCCCTGGCTGTGTCCCCATGTCCCTGGCTGTGTTCCCATGTCCCCATGTCCCCGTGTCCCCGCAGTACGTGGTGCAGTGCCACGGACAGACGCTGCTGTGTCCCCATGTCCCTGCTGTGTCCCCATGTCCCTGACTGTGTCCCTGTTGTGTCCCCATGTCCCTGACTCTGTCCCCATGTCCCTGCTGTGTCCCCGGCTGTGTCCCCATGTCCCCGTGTCCCCGCAGTACGTGGTGCAGTGCCACGGACAGACACAGCTGCTGTGTCCCTGTGTCCCTGCTGTGTCCCCATGTCCCTGACTGTGTCCCTGGCTGTGTCCCCATGTCCCTGACTCTGTCCCCATGTCCCTGACTGTGTCCCTGGCTGTGTCCCCATGTCCCTGCTGTGTCCCCATGTCCCTGACTGTGTCCCCATGTCCCTGGCTGTGTCCTTGGCTGTGTCCCCATGTCCCTGTTGTGTCCCCATGTCCCCGTGTCCCCGCAGTACGTGGTGCAGTGCCACGGACAGACGCTGCTGTGTCCCCATGTCCCTGACTCTGTCTCCATGTCTCTGCTGTGTCCCCATGTCCCTGGCAGTGTCCCCATATCCCCATGTCCCCATGTCCCTGCTGTGTCCCCATGTCCCTGACTGTGTCCCCGTGTCCCCGCAGTACGTGGTGCAGTGCCACGGGCAGACACTGCTGGGTCCCTGGCTGTGTCCCCATGTCCCTGACTGTGTCCCCATGTCCCTGCCGTGTCCCTGGTGTCCCTGACTGTGTCCCCATGTCCCTGCCGTGTCCCCATGTCCCCGTGTCCCTGCAGTACATGGTGCAGTGCCATGGGCAGACACTGCTGTGTCCCCGTGTCCCTGCTGTGTCCCCATGTCCCTGGCTGTGTCCCCTTGTCCCTGCTTGTCCCCATGTCCCTGGCTGTGTCCCCATGTCCCCGTGTCCCCGTGTCCCTGCAGTACGTGGTGCAGTGCCACGGACAGACACAGCTGCTGTGTCCCCATGTCCCTGCTGTGTCCCTGGCTGTATCCCCATGTCCCTGCTGTGTCCCCATGTCCCTGACTGTGTCCCTGGCTGTGTCCCCGTGTCCCTGGCTGTGTCCCCGTGTCCCTGCTGTGTCCCCATGTCCCCGTGTCCCTGTGTCCCCGCAGTACGTGGTGCAGTGCCACGGGCAGACGCTGCTGTGTCCCTGTGTCCCTGGCTGTGTCCCCATGTCCCTGCTGTGTCCCCATATCCCTGCTGTGTCCCCATGTCCCTGCTGTGTCCCTGTGTCCCTGGCTGTGTCCTCATGTCCCCATGTCCCTGGCTGTGTCCCCATGTCCCTGACTCTGTCCCCATGTCCCTGGCTGTGTCCCCATGTCCCTGACTGTGTCCCTGGCTGTGTCCCCATGTCCCTGCTGTGTCCCTGCAGTACGTGGTGCAGTGCCACGGGCAGACACTGCTGGGTCCCTGCTTGTCCCCATGTGCCTGCCGTGTCCCCATGTCCCCGTGTCCCCACGTCCCTGCTGTGTCCCCATGTCCCTGGCTGTGTCCCCATGTCCCTGTCTGTGTCCCTGTTGTGTCCCCGTGTCCCTGCTGTGTCCCCGTGTCCCTGGCTGTGTCCCCATGTCCCTGACTCTGTCCCCATGTCCCTGTGTCCCCGCAGTACGTGGTGCAGTGCCACGGGCAGACGCTGCTGTGTCCCTGCTGTGTCCCCATGTCCCTGCTGTGTCCCTGGCTGTGTCCCCATGTCCCCGTGTCCCCGCAGTACGTGGTGCAGTGCCACGGGCAGACACTGCTGTGTCCCTGCTGTGTCCCCATGTCACTGTGTCCCTGTGTCCCTGACTCTGTCCCCATGTTCCTGCTGTGTCCCCGTGTCCCTGACTGTGTCCCCATGTCCCCATGTCCCCGTGTCCCGCAGTACGTGGTGCAGTGCCACGGGCAGACGCTGCTGTGTCCCTGTGTCCCTGGCTGTGTCCCCATGTCCCTGACTGTGTCCCTGCTGTGTCCCATGTCCCTGACTCTGTCCCCATGTCCCCGTGTCCCCGCAGTACGTGGTGCAGTGCCACGGGCAGACGCTGCTGTGTCCCTGGCTGTGTCCCCATGTCCCTGACTGTGTCCCTGCTGTGTCCCCATGTCCCTGCCGTGTCCCCATGTCCCCGTGTCCCCGCAGTACGTGGTGCAGTGCCACGGGCAGACGCTGCTGCCGCGGTTCCTGGGCATGTACCGGGTCAGCGTGGACAGCGAGGACACGTACCTGCTGGTCATGAGGAACCTCTTCAGCCACCGCCTGCCCGTGCACAGGAAGTACGACCTCAAGGTACTGGGGTGCCCCCGAGCCCCCCGAGTGCTGCCGTGGGGCTGCAGGAGCATTGGGGGGGTGGGACGGTGGGGACAGACGGACACGAGAGATCTCTGCAGCCAGATCTGGAATTTGGGGTTCATTGCAGCGACCTGAGTGGGTCGCTGCTGGTGATAGAGAGACGGTGAATCTTGTATCTTGATCAGAAGGCTGATTTATTAAGATATTATATGTAATACATTATAACTATACTAATAGAATATAGAAAGAAATTTGCAGAGCTGCTAGCTAAGCTAAGAATAGATAGAAAAGAATCTACAACAAAGTTGTGTTCAAAGACTCAGTCCCTTAGCTTGCACTGGTGATTGGCCTTTAATTATAAACATAAGAAATGAACTAATCAAAGTGTTCCTGTTGCATTCCACAGCAGCTGATAATAATTGTTTACTTTCTCTTCGGGGGCTTCTGGCCTCCCAAAGACGCAGAAATCTGAAAAAAAAGATTTCTATAGAAATAGAAATAGGGGTTCATTGCAAAGGGCCAAGTGCAGGGCCCTGCTGGGAGCTGCCAGGCACAGCTGGAGCAGCACTGAGAGGAGAGAGGGGAGAGAGGATGAGAGGGTGAGATAGAGAGTAAAATAGAGGATAAGAGAGCGAGGTTCCTGTTACAATATAATAAATCTTCTTCTGATTGTGGAATTTGGGGTTCATTGCAAAGGGCCAATGCGGGGCCCTGCTGGGAGCTGCCAGGCACAGCTGGAGCAGGACTGAGAGAAGAGAGGATGAGAGGGTAAGAGAGAGAGTAAAATAGAGGATAAGAGAGCAAGGTTCCCATTACAATACAATAAATCTTCTTCTGGTCGTGGAATTTTGGCTTTATTGCAAAGGGCCAAGGGCGGGGCCTGCTGGGAGCTGCCAGGCACAGCTCAGAGCAGGCCCGAGAGAAGAGAGGGGTAGAGAGAGAGGTAAAGAGAGTTAAAGGGAGATGTAAAGAGGATAAGAGAGCGAGGTTCCCATTACAATACAATAAATCTTCTTCTGATTGTGGAATTTGGGGTTCATTGCAAGGGGCCAAGGGCAGGGCCCTGCTGGGAGCTGCCAGGCACAGCTCAGAGCAGGCCCAGGAGGAGAGAAAGGTAAAGAGAGAGAAGGCAAGAGCGTGCTAAAGAGATGAGAGAGCGAGGAAGAGTAAAGAGGATAAAAAGAGAGAGTAAAAGAGGATGAGGTTCCTGTTACAATAGATCTTCTTCTGGTCGTGGAATTTGGGGTTTATTGCAAAGGGCCAAGGGCAGGGCCCTGCTGGGAGCTGCCAGGCACAGCTGGAGCAGGACTGAGAGAAGAGAGGGGAGAGAGGATGAGAGGCTGAGAGAGTAAAAGCATAAGAGACTAAAAGGGGTAAGAGGGATAAGAGTGTAAAAGCATAAGAGAGCAAAGTTCTCATTACAATACAATAAATCTTCTGTGTTGAATATTCTAATCCTCACTAACCAATCTACAAATTGGTTATATCTATATCTGACAATACACAAATCCTACAGCATTTCCATACAGCCTGTAAGAATCACTACATCACCACACTGTGCTACATTTTAAACTTTAAAAACTCCTCTTTGAGCCCCTTCTGCTCAGCCTAGAAACTACTCTTTGGAAACCCTAAAAACTCCTCTTTGGAGTAGTTTTAAACCCTAAAAACTCCTCTTTGGAGTAGTTTTAAACCCTAAAATCTCCTCTTTGGAGTCGTTTTAAACCCTAAAAACTCCTCTTTGGAGTAGTTTTAAACCCTTAAAACTCCTCTTTGGAGTAGTTTTAAACCCTAAAAACTCCTCTTTGGAGTCGTTTTAAACCCTAAAATCTCCTCTTTGGAATAGTTTTAAACCCTAAAATCTCCTCTTTGGAATAGTTTTAAACCCTAAAATCTCCTCTTTGGAGTCGTTTTAAACCCCAAAAACTCCTCTTTGGAGTCGTTTTAAACCCTAAAATCTCCTCTTTGGAGTCGTTTTAAACCCTAAAATCTCCTCTTTGGAGTAGTTTTAAACCCTAAAATCTCCTCTTTGGAGTCATTTTAAACCCTAAAATCTCCTCTTTGGAATAGTTTTAAACCCTAAAATCTCCTCTTTGGAATAGTTTTAAACCCTAAAATCTCCTCTTTGGAATAGTTTTAAACCCTAAAAACTCCTCTTTGGAGTAGTTTTAAACCCTAAAAACTCCTCTTTGGAGTAGTTTTAAACCCTAAAATCTCCTCTTTGGAGTCGTTTTAAACCCTAAAAACTCCTCTTTGTAGTAGTTTTTAACCCTAAAATCTCCTCTTTGGAGTCGTTTTAAACCCTAAAAACTCCTCTTTGGAATAGTTTTAAACCCTAAAAACTCCTCTTTGGAGTAGTTTTAAACCCTAAAATCTCCTCTTTGGAGTAGTTTTAAACCCTAAAAACTCCTCTTTGGAATAGTTTTAAACCCTAAAAACTCCTCTTTGGAGAAGTTTTAAACCCTAAAATCTCCTCTTTGGAATAGTTTTAAACCCTAAAAACTCCTCTTTGGAGTAGTTTTAAACCCTAAAAACTCCTCTTTGGAATAGTTTTAAACCCTAAAAACTCCTCTTTGGAGTAGTTTTAAACCCTAAAATCTCCTCTTTGGAATAGTTTTAAACCCTAAAATCTCCTCTTTGGAATAGTTTTAAACCCTAAAAACTCCTCTTTGGAGTAGTTTTGAACCCTAAAATCTCCTCTTTGGGTCCTTCTGCCAAGCTGGCAGGGTCTGCTCTGACCCTTGGACTGTCTGCAAGCAGAGGGTGTTGTTCCATCAAAAGGGGATTACCTTCAGCCAGCCACACCATTGTTTTCCCATTGTTCAGTAACTGAGGGATCTCAAAGCTTGCTTTCATTTCAATCTCACTTATAGTTTCCATATTCTCAAAATCTCTTGCCAGACAATCATATTGATAAGGCTTTCCTGTTTCATCTCCCCCAACACCCCCAAACCCCCTCCTGTCACCTCTGCTCCCTGCAGGGCTCCCTGGTGGACCGAGAGGCCAGTGACAAGGAGAAGGTACTGCAGGGGGGGGACGCTGTGAACCCCATCAATTTTGGGGGGAGGGGGTCTCCAGGCCTTGTTTTCCCTCCTCCCCAATAATGGCAGCTCATGCTGGGGTGTCCCCTCCATCCCTGAGGTGTCCCCTCCATCCCTGGGGTGTCCCCTCCATCCTGGGGTGTCCCCTCCATCCCTGAGGTGTCCCCTCCAGCTCAGGGGTGTCCCCTCCATCCCTTGGGGTGTCCCCTCCAGCTCAGGGGTGTCCCCTCCATCCCCAGGGTGTCCCCTCCATCTCAGGGGTGTCCCCTCCATCTCAGGGGTGTCCCCTCCATCCCCGGGGTGTCCCCTCCATCCCCAGGGTGTCCCCTCCATCCCTGGGGTGTCCCCTCCATCCCTGGGGTGTCCCCTCCAGCTCAGGGGTGTCCCCTCCATCCCTGGGGTGTCCCCTCCATCTCAGGGGTGTCCCCTCCATCCCCGGGGTGTCCCCTCCATCCCTGGGGTGTCCCCTCCAGCTCAGGGGTGTCCCCTCCATCCCCAGGGTGTCCCCTCCATCCCCAGGGTGTCCCCTCCAGCTCAGGGGTGTCC
The DNA here is from genome assembly GCA_031885435.1 of Passerculus sandwichensis. Classification (NCBI taxonomy): domain Eukaryota; kingdom Metazoa; phylum Chordata; class Aves; order Passeriformes; family Passerellidae; genus Passerculus; species Passerculus sandwichensis. The sequence goes on from CM063161.1 coordinate 5,103,009, forward strand.
CCTCCATCCTTGGGGTGTCCCCTCCATCCCTGGGGTGTCCCCTCCATCCCCAGGGTGTCCCCTCCATCCGTGGGGTGTCCCCTCCACGTCAGGGGTGTCCCCTCCATCCTTGGGGTGTCCCCTCCATCCCTGGGGTGTCCCCTCCATCCCTTGGGTGTCCCCTCCATCCTCGGGGTGTCCCCTCCATCCTGGGGTGTCCCCTCCAGCTCAGGGGTGTCCCCTCCATCCCTTGGGTGTCCCCTCCATCCTCGGGGTGTCCCCTCCATCCCTGGGGTGTCCCCTCCATCCCTTGGGTGTCCCCTCCATCCCCGGGGTGTCCCCTCCATCCCCGAGGTGTCCCCTCCATCCCCGGGGTGTCCCCTCCATCCCCGGGGTGTCCCCTCCAGCTCAGGGGTGTCCCCTCCATCCCGGGGTGTCCCCTCCATCCCTGGGGTGTCCCCTCCATCCCTGAGGTGTCCCCTCCATCCCCGGGGTGTCCCCTCCATCCCCAGGGTGTCCCCTCCATCCTTGGGGTGTCCCCTCCATCCCCAGGGTGTCCCCTCCATCCCCGGGGTGTCCCCTCCATCCCCGGGGTCTCCCCTCCATCCCCGGGGTCTCCCCTCCATCCTGGGGTGTCCCCTCCATCCCCGGGGTGTCCCCTCCATCCCTGGGGTGTCCCCTCCATCCCTGAGGTGTCCCCTCCATCCCGGGGTGTCCCCTCCATCCTTGGGGTGTCCCCTCCATCCCGGGGTGTCCCCTCCATCCCAGGGTGTCCCCTCCATCCCCGGGGTGTCCCCTCCATCCCCGGGGTGTCCCCTCCATCTCTTGGGTGTCCCCTCCATCCCTGGGGTGTCCCCTCCAGCCTGGGGTGTCCCCTCCATCCCCAGGGTGTCCCCTCCATCCCTTGGGGTGTCCCCTCCATCCCCAGGGTGTCCCCTCCATCCCTGGGGTGTCCCCTCCATCCCCGGGGTGTCCCCTCCATCCCCGGGGTGTCCCCTCCATCCCTGAAGTGTCCCCTCCATCCCCGGGGTGTCTCCTCCATTCCTTGGGTGTCCCCTCCATCCCTGAGGTGTCCCCTCCATCCCTGGGGTGTCCCCTCCATCCCTGAGGTGTCCCCTCCATCCTGGGGTGTCCCCTCCATCCCCGGGGTGTCCCCTCCATCCCAGGGTGTCCCCTCCATCCCTTGGGGTGTCCCCTCCATCCCTGAGGTGTCCCCTCCATTCCTTGGGGTGTCCCCTCCATCCTGAGGTGTCCCCTCCATCCCTTGGGGTGTCCCCTCCATCCTGGGGTGTCCCCTCCATCCCTGGGGTGTCCCCTCCATCCCTGGGGTGTCCCCTCCATCCCCGGGGTGTCCCCTCCATCCCTGGGGTGTCCCCTCCATCCCCGGGGTGTCCCCTCCATCCCTGGGGTGTCCCCTCCATCCCTGGGGTGTCCCCTCCATCCCAGGGTGTCCCCTCCATCCCGGGGTGTCCCCTCCATCCTGGGGTGTCCCCTCCATCCCTGGGGTGTCCCCTCCATCCCTGGGGTGTCCCCTCCATCCCCGGGGTGTCCCCTCCATCCCTGGGGTGTCCCCTCCATCCCTGGGGTGTCCCCTCCATCCCTGGGGTGTCCCCTCCATCCCCGGGGTGTCCCCTCCATCCCAGGGTGTCCCCTCCATCCCCGGGGTGTCCCCTCCATCCCCAGGGTGTCCCCTCCATCCCCGGGGTGTCCCCTCCATCCTGGGGTGTCCCCTCCATCCTGGGGTGTCCCCTCCATCCCCGGGGTGTCCCCTCCAGCTCAGGGGTGTCCGGGGGGGTTCCCCCCATCCCTGCCCAGGGCAAGGAGCTGCCCACCCTGAAGGACGTGGATTTCCTCAACAAGAACGAGAAGGTGTTCGTGGAGGAGGAGCAGCAGCGCGAGTTCATGGACAAGCTCAAGCGGGATGTGGAGGTGGGCACGGGGGGGGCTGCACCCCCAGAGGGGGTTGAGGGGGGCTCCCTCCCCACCCCAAGCGACCCTTTGGCCTCCCACTGCCCAGGTTTTGGGGTTTTGGGGTCCCCTGTGTTCAGGCCCTGGGGTTTTGGGGTGAGGGTCCTCTGTGTTCAGGCTCTGGGGGTTTTGGGGTTTTGGGGTCCCGTGTGTTCAGGCCCTGGGGGTTTTGGGGTCCCCTGTGTTCAGGCTCTGGGGTTTTGGGGTGAGGGTCCCCTGGGGGTTTTGGGGTCCCCTGTGTTCAGGCCCTGGGGGTTTTGGGGTTTTGGGGTCCCGTGTGTTCAGGCCCTGGGGGTTTTGGGGTGAGGGTCCCCTGGGGGTTTTGGGGTCCCCTGTGTTCAGGCCCTGGGGGTTTTGGGGTGAGGGTCCCCCGTGCCCAGGCTCTGAGGGTTTGGGGGGTTCTCCCCATGACCATGGTAGTGTCCCCCACCCCTAATGCCCCCAGCCCTGAGAATTGGGGGGTTTTGGGGGGTCTCTTTCTCATTGCCCGGGCTCTGAGGGTTTGGGGGGGCTCTCTCCCAGCACCGTGGGGGTCTCCCCTCACCCCTAATGACCCCTTGGTTGTCCCCCCAGCCCTGAGAGTCCGGGGGGTTTTTGGGGACCATGTCCAAAATTTGATTCCTGTGGGGGTCACAGTGCCCAGGCTCTGGGGTTTTGGGGTGAGGGTCCCCTGTGTTCAGGCCCTGGGGGTTTTGGGGTTTTGGGGTCCCCTGTGTTCAGGCTCTGGGGGTTTTGGGCTGAGGGTCCCCCGTGCCCAGGCTCTGAGGGTTTGGGGGGTTCTCCCTATGACCATGGTAGTGTCCCCCACCCCTAATGCCCCCAGCCCTGAGAATTGGGGGGTTTTGGGGGGTCTCTTTATCAGTGCCTGGGCTCTGAGGGTTTGGGGGCTCTCCCTGCAGCCATGGGGGTCTCTCCCACCCCTAATGACCCCTTGGTTGTCCCCCCAGCCCTGAGAATTGGGAAATTTTTGGGCTCTGGGGGTCACAGTGCCCAGGCTCTGGGGGTTTTGGGGTGAGGGTCCCCTGGGGGTTTTGGGGTGAGGGTCCCCTGTGTTCAGGCTCTGGGGGTTTTGGGGTCCCCTGTGTTCAAGCTCTGGGGGTTTTGGGGTGAGGGTCCCCTGTGTTCAGGCTCTGGGGGTTTTGGAGTTTTGGGGTCCCCTGTGTTCAGGCTCTGGGGTTTTGGGGTGAGGGTCCCCCATACCCAGGCTCTGAGGGTTTGGGGTGAGGGTCCCCTGTTTTCAGGCTCTGGGGTTTTGGGGTGAGGGTCCCCTGTGTTCAGGCCCGGGGGTTTTGGGGTTTTGGGGTCCCCTGTGTTCAGGCTCTGGGGGTTTTGGGGTTTTGGGGTCCCCTGTGTTCAGGCCCTGGGGTTTTTGGGGTTTTGGGGTCCCCTGTGTTCAGGCTCTGGGGGTTTTGGGGTGAGGGTCCCCTGGGGGTTTTGGGGTGAGGGTCCTCTGTGTTCAGGCTCTGGGGTTTTGGGGTCCCCTGTGTTCAGGCCCTGGGGGTTTTGGGGTGAGGGTCCCCTGTGTTCAGGCTCTGGGGTTTTGGGGTTTTGGGGTCCCCTGTGTTCAGGCTCTGGGGTTTTGGGGTGAGGGTCCCGTGTGTTCAGGCTCTGGGTTTTGGGGTTTTGGGGCCCCCTGTGTTCAGGCTCTGGGGGTTTTGGGGTTTTGGGGTCCCGTGTGTTCAGGCCTTTGGGGTTTTGGGGTGAGGGTCCCCTGTGTTCAGGCCCTGGGGGTTTTGGAGTTTTGGGGTCCCCTGTGTTCAGACTCTGGGGGTTTTGGGGTTTTGGGGTCCCCTGTGTTCAAGCTCTGGGGTTTTGGGGTGAGGGTCCCCTGGGGGTTTTGGGGTTTTGGGGTCCCCTGTGTTCAAGCTCTGGGGTTTTGGGGTGAGGGTCCCCTGGGGGTTTTGGGGTTTTGGGGTCCCCTGTGTTCAGGCTCTGGGGGTTTTGGAGTTTTGGGGTCCCGTGTGTTCAGGCTCTGGAGGTTTTGGGGTGAGGGTCCCTCATGCCCAGGCTCTGAGGGTTTGGGGTGAGGGTCTCCTCTGTTCAGGCTCTGGGGTTTTGGGGTGAGGGTCCCCTGTGTTCAGGCTCTGGGGGTTTTGGGGTTTTGGGGTCTCCTGTGTTCAGGCCCTGGGGGTTTTGGGGTGAGGGTCCTGTGTGTTCAGGCTCTGCGGTTTTGGGGTTTTGGGGTCCCCTGTGTTCTGGCTCTGGGGGTTTTGGGGTGAGGGTCCCCTGGGGGTTTTGGGGTGAGGGTCCTCTGTGTTCAGGCTCTGGGATTTTGGGGTGAGGGTCCCCTGTGTTCAGGCTCTGGGGGTTTTGGGGTTTTGGGGTCCCCTGTGTTCAGGCTCTGGGGTTTTGGGGTTTTGGGGTCCTGTGTGTTCAGACTTTTGGGGTTTTGGGGTCCCCTGTGTTCAGGCTCTGGGGATTTTGGGGTGAGGGTCCCGTGTGTTCAGGCTCTGGGGGTTTTGGGGCCCCGTGTGTTCAGTCTCTGGGGGTTTTGGGGTTTTGGGGTCCCCTGTGTTCAGGCTCTGGGGGTTTTGGGGTGAGGGTCCCCTGGGGGTTTTGGGGTGAGGGTCCCCTGTGTTCAGGCTCTGGGGTTTTGGGGTGAGGGTCCCCTGGGGGTTTTGGGGTTTTGAGGTCCCCTGTGTTCAGGCCCTGGGGGTTTTGGGGTGAGGGTCCCTTGTTTTCAGTCTCTGGGGGTTTTGGGGTTTTGGCGTCCCCTGTGTTCAGTCTCTGGTGGTTTTGGGGTGCCCCCCCCGGGGTTTTGTGCTCCCCCCCCCCCCCCCAATTCCCGCCGTGTCCCCCCCAGTTCCTGGTGCAGCAGAAGCTGATGGACTACAGCCTGCTGCTGGGCATCCACGAGGTGGAGCGGGGCGAGCAGGAGGAGGAGGAGGAGCTGGAGGAAGAGGAGCCCGGCGGGGGGGGGCGATGAGGGGGGGCCGGGGGGCCCCTATGGCACCTCCCCGGAGGGTCTTGGGGGGCTCCTCAACTCCTACCGGCCCCTGGGCCCCGGCGAGTTCGACCCCGCCGTGGACGTGTACGCGCTGCGCGGGGCCGAGGGTGAGCCGGGGGAATTTGGGGGGGATTTGGGGGGTCCTGGGGGGAATTTGGGGGTGCAGGCAGGGCTGACCCCCCCCTTCCCATCCCGCTGTGCCCCCCAGGAGCCCCCCGGCGCGAGGTTTATTTCATGGGGCTCATCGATGTCCTCACCCAGTACGACGCCCGCAAGAAGGCGGCGCACGCGGCCAAGACCGTCAAGCACGGGGTGAGGAGAGGGGCACCCCGAAAATGGGGGGCACCTCAAATACGGGGTGAGGGAACGGGGCACCCCAAAAATGGGGGGCACCCCGAACTGGGGGCACCTCAAACAGGGGGTGAGGGAATGGGGGACCCCAAAAATGGGGGGCACCCCGAAATGGGGGACCCCAAAAATGGGGGGCACCTCAAAAACGGGGTGAGGGAACAGGGGACCCCGAAAATGGGGGGCAGCACAAACACGGGGTGAGGGAATGGGGGACCCCAAAAATGGGGGGCAGCACAAACTGGGGGCACCTCAAACACGGGGTGAGGGAACGGGGGACCCTAAAAATGGGGGGCACCTCAAACACGGGGTGAGGGAACGGGGGACCCCGAAAATGGGGGGCACCCCGAAATGGGGGGCACCTCAAACACGGGGTGAGGGAACGGGGCACCCCAAAAATGGGGGGCAGCACAAACTGGGGGGCACCTCAAACACGGGGTGAGGGAATGGGGGACCCCAAAAATAGGGGGCACCTCAAAAACGGGGTGAGGGAATAGGAGACCCCAAAAATAGGGGGCACCCCGAAATGGGGGGCACCCCGAAATGGGGGGCACTTCAAACACGGGGTGAGAGAATGAGGGCACCCCAAAAATGGGGGGCACCTCAAACACGGGGTGAGGAGAGGGGGGACCCCAAAAATGGGGGGCAGCACAAACTGGGGGGTGGCATTTCTCAGCTGGGACTGGGGGTTGGGACTGGGGGGGGCTCAGGTGAAGCTGGGGGGGGTGCCCAGGTGGGGGTTGGGTCCTGTGGGGGAGTCTGGGGGAGGGGTGGGCTCCCAGGGGGGGGTGTCAGGGGGTGCTGGGGGTCCCAGGAGTGCTCTGGGGGTGTCAGGGGGGCTGGGGATCATTCCCAGGGGTGTCAGGGGGGCTGGGGGTCGTTCCCAGGGGTGTCAGAGGGGCTGGGGATCATTCCCAGGGGTGTCAGGGGGGCTGGGGGTCGTTCCCAGGGGTGTCAGAGGGGCTGGGGGTCGTTTCCAGGGGTGTCAGAGGTTCTGGGGATCATTCCCAGGGGTGTCAGGGGGGGCTGGGGGTCGTTCCCAGGGGTGTCAGGGGGGCTGGGGGTCGTTTCCAGGGGTGTCAGAAGGGCTGGGGGTCGTTCCCAGGGGTGTCAGGGGGGCTGGGGGTCATTCCCAGGGGTGCCAGGGGGGGCTGGGGGTCGTTCCCAGGGGGGTCAGGCTCTGTTTTGGGGGTCTCTGAGCCGCTGCCCCCCCAGGCCGGAGCCGAGATCTCCACGGTGCACCCCGAGCAATACGCCAAGCGCTTCCTCGACTTCATCACCAACATCTTCGCCTGAGGGACCAAACCCCGCGGGACCAAACCCCCCCCCCCCCCAAGGGGTGCTGCCCCCCACCCAACACCCCCACAGCGCCCCCCGCAGTGGGGCTCCGCTGCTCAAGTGCCTTATCTTTATGCAAAGGGGTCTGGGGGGGGCTCGGCCCCAGATCTGGGGGGGTCTGGGGTGCCCCCCCCCCCACCCTGCACAAGGGGCTCTGGGACCCTTCTGCCCCCTCCCCAAGCTGGGAGGGGTCAAACACTACTTGCCCCCGGGGGGGGGGGCTGGGGGGGGGGAAGGGGACCACCCACTCATGACTGGGGGTGCAGCCCCCACCCCCGTTCCAAATGGGGCTGGGGGCCACTCCCTGCCCCCCTCCGTGTGGGACCTGGGGGGGCTGCAGCTCCCTCCCCTTTACTGCAATTCCCGGGGGGGGCAGGGGAGGACCCCGGCCCGCTGAGACCCCCGGGGGGGGGCGGGACCTGCTGAGCTGACCCCCCCCCCCTTGTCCCCCATTTGTGGGGGCCTGTGTGCCCCCCACCCCATTTATGGGGCTCCTTCCCTTGCTCTGTTCTGAGAAATAAATTATTGAACCGGCCCTGCGTGTGTCCCGTTCCCTGAGCCCCTCAAAGCCCCCCGGGTACCCCCCGAATTCCCGGGGACCCCCGAATTCCCGACTCCCCTTTGGCCCCGCCCCCGCCGCCATGGCCCCGCCCCCAGGCGCGTTGCCATGGCGACGCCCTCCCCGCCGGCCCCGCGCGCGCCGTTGCCATGGCCCCGCCCCCTCCCCCCCCGTTGCCATGGCGGCCCCGCCCCGCGCGGTCACGTGAGGCGGCCGCGCGCAGGGCGCCCCCCGCCGCCGGACGCGCCCGCGATGCTGCGCCCGCCCGGGCCCGGTGCGTGCGGGACCCCCGGAACCCCCCGGGACACCCCCGGGACCGCCCCGGCATCCCGCCCTGCCCCCGGCATCCCGCCCTGCCCGCGGCATCCCTGCCCCCGCCCCGGGCCTGCTGATGCCCGCACCGCAGCGACCCCCGCGGGCCCCTCCCCGGGCCTGTCCGCTCCTGTCGGGCTTCACCGGGACACCCGGACCCCTCCCCGGGCCTCACCGAGATCCCCCGGGCCCTTCCCCGGGCCTGTCCGCTCCTATCGGGCTTCACCGGGACACCCCCGGCCCCCTCCCCGGGCCTCACCGAGACCCCCGGCCCCCTCCCCGGGCCTGTCCGCTCCTATCGGGTCTCACCGGGACACCCCGGGCCCCCTCCCCGGGCCTCACCGAGACCCCCCCGGGACCCTCCCCGGGCCTGTCCGCTCCCCTCGGGTCTCACCGGGACCCCCGGCCCCCTCCTCGGGCCTCAGCGAGACCCCCCGGTCCCCTCCCCGGGCCTCTCCGCTCCTATCGGGCTTTACCGGGACACCCCCGGCCCCCTCCCCGGGCCTCACCGAGACCCCCCGGGCCCCTCCCCGGGCCTGTCCGCTCCCCTCGGGTCTCACCGGCACCCCCCGGGCCTGTCCGTTCCTACCGGGCCTCACCGAGACCTCCCGGACCCCTCCCCGGGCCTCACCGAGACCCCCCAGGCTCCTCCCCGGGCCTGTCCGCTCTCCTCGGGCCTTAACGGGACCCCCCCGGGCCCCTTCCCGGGCCTGTCCGCTCTCCCCGGGCCTTATCGGGACCCCCCGGGCCTTATCGGGACCCCCCGGGCCTTATCGGGACTCACGGGCCCCCCCTCGCGTCTCACCGGGACCCCCGGGCCCCTCTCCGGGCCTGGCCTGTCCCCGCCCCGAGCTTCAGCGGGACCCCCGGGCCTGTCCCGTCACCGGCGGCTCCGTTCGTCCGCCCGGGCCTCACCGGGACCCCCCCCCCCCATTGCGGGCCCCATCCCCCACACCCTGCGCCCCGTGCACGGAGCCCCTCGGGGATGGCGGGGATGGGGACACCGGGGGGGGGATGGGGACACCGGGGGACACCGGGGGACACCGGGGACACCGGGGGACACCGGGGGAGATGGGGACACCGGGGGACAACGGGGGGGGTGACGGTGCCGTTGTTGTTATGGGGTCACCTGGGTGGGGGGGCGCACGCAGGGGGGGTTGGTGAGCCCCCAGATTGGGTCTGGGGGAGGTGGGGGCCGCCTGTGACCCCCCCCCCCCCCCCGTGTCCCTCCGTGTCCCCCCAGCCCCGGGCTCGTGGCTCTGCTGATCTCCGTGCTCCGCTCGTGTCCCCCATGGGCTCACCAGGTGGGTGTGGGTGTGGGTGTGGGGGACCCCCCCCAGCTTCTGGGGACCCCCCCCGGGGCTGGGACCCCCCCCTTGGCTTTGGGGACCCCCTTTGGATCCTTCCCCCCGCCTGTGGGACACCCTGGCTTTGGGAGACCCCTGGGTTCTGGGGATCCCCCTTGCACCCCTGGGTTCTGGGGACCCCCCTTGGCACCCCTGAGTTCTGGGGACCCCCATCAGTCACCCCCCCAGTTCTGGGGATCCCCCCTCGGGCAACCCCAAGTTTTGGGAACCCCCCCCTTGGGCACCCCCCAGTTCTGGGGACCCCCTGGCTTTGGGAGACCCCTGGGTTCTGGGGACCCCCCTTGGCACCCCTGAGTTCTGGGGACCCCCCCTCAGTCACCCTCCAGTTTCTGGGGACCCCCTTTGGGCCCTTCACCCCGCCTGTGGGACCCCCTGGCTTTGGGAGACCCCTGGGTTCTGGGGACCCCCCTTGGCACCCCTGAGTTCTGGGGACCCCCCCTCAGTCACCCCCCAGTTCTGGGGACCCCCCCCCTCGGGCAACCCCAAGTTTTGGGAACCCCCCCCTTGGGCACCCTCTGTGTTCTGGGACCACCCTCAGGCACCCCCCAGTTCTGGGGACCCCCCCTCAGGTTCTGGGGACCCCCTTCAGTCACCCCCCGGTTCTGGGGACCCCCCCTTGGGCAACCCCAAGTTTTGGGAACCCCCCCCTTGGGCACCCTCTGGGTTCTGGGACCACCCTCAGGGACCCCCCATATTCTGGGGACCCCCCCTTTGGCACCCCTGAGTTCTGGGGACCCCCTGGCTTTGGGAGACCCCTGGGTTCTGGGGACCCCCACTAGGGCACCCCTGAGTTCTGGGGACCCCCCCTCAGTCACCCTCCAGTTTCTGGGGACCCCCTTTGGACCCTTCCCCCTGGGCTGTGGGACCCCCTGGCTTTGGGAGACCCCTTTGGAGCACCCGTGGGACCCCCTGGCCATGGAGCACCCCCGGGTTCTGGGGACCCCCTTCAGTCTCCCCCCAGTTCTGGGGACCCCCTCAGGCTCTGGGGATCCCCTTCAGTCACCCGCCAGTTCTGGGGACCCCCTCAGGTTCTGGGGACCCCCTTCAGTCACCCCCCCAGTTCTGGGGACCCCCCTTGGGCACCCCCCAGTTCTGGGGACCCCCTGGCTTTGGGAGACCCCTGAGTTCTGGGGACCCCCTTCAATCACCCCCCCCAGTTCTGGGGACCCCCTCAGGTTCTGGGGACACCCTTCAGTCACCCCCCAGTTCTGGGGACCCCCTTCAGTCACCCCCCGGTTCTGGGGATCCCCCAATTTGGGGACAGGACAGGTTTAACCCTTGAGCGTCCCCGCTGGGTTTGGGGGGCACCGTGCCCCCCCCAAAACCCCCCTGGGTGCCATGGCCGGGCTCTGGGGGCTCTGGGGGGGTCCATGCCCACACTCAGAGGGGTTTTGGGGGCTCACGTTGGGATTTGGCTGGGTTTTGGGGTGACCCACAGTGCCCAGGCTCTGGGACTTGCAGTCTCCATGCTCAGGGTCAGGGGATTTTGGGGGGTCCCTGCCCAGGCTCTGAGAGGATTTTGGGGTCCATATCCAGTCTCTGAGGATTTTGGGGGTCCATTCCCAGCTCAGAAGTTTTGGGGTCCATATCCAGTCTGTGAGGATTTTGGGGGTCCATTCCCAGCTCAGAAGTTTTGGGGTCCATGTTCAGTCTCTGACAGATTTTGGGGTCCATATCCAGCCTCTGAGGATTTTGGGGATCCATATCCAGCCTCAGAGGATTTTGGGGGTCCCATGCCCAGGCTCTGAGAGGGTTTGGGGACTCCATGACCAGGCTTTGAAAGGTTTTGGGGGGTCCCTGCCGTAGCTCTGAGAGGTTTTGGGGGCCCATGCCCAGTCCCAGAAGTTTTGGGGTTCTGTGCTCAGTCCCTGGCAGTTTTGGGGGTCCATATCCAGTCTCAGAGGATTTTGGGGCTCCATGCCCAGTGTCAGAGGGCTTTTGGGGGGTCCATGGTCTGGCTCTGTGAGGTTTTGGGGTCTCCATGCCCAGTGTCTGAGTTTTGGGGGTCCATGCCCAGTCTCAGAAGTTTTGGGGCTCCGTGCCCAGTCTGTGACAGTTTTTGGGGGATCCATATCCAGTCTCTGAGGATTTTGGGGGGCCCATGCCCAGGCTCTGAGAGGGTTTGGGGACTCCATGACCAGGCTTTGAAAGGTTTTGGGGGGTCCCTGCCGTAGCTCTGAGAGGTTTTGGGGGCCCATGCCCAGTCCCAGAAGTTTTGGGGTTCTGTGCTCAGTCCCTGGCAGTTTTTGGGGATCCATATCCACTCTCAGAGGATTTTGGGGTCCGTATTCAGTCTCTGAGGATTTTGGGGGTCCATTTCCAGCTCAGAAGTTTTGGGGTCCATGTTCAGTCTCAGAGGATTTTGGGATCCATATCCAATCTCAGAGGATTTTGGGGCCCATATCCAGTCTCAGAGGATTTTGGGGCTCCATGCCCAGTGTCAGAGGGGTTTTGGGGGGTCCATGGTCTGGCTCTGTGAGGTTTTGGGGTCTCCATGCCCAGTGTCTGAGTTTTGGGGATCCATGCCCAGTCTCAGAAGCTTTGGGGCCCTGTGCCCAGTCCGTGGCAGTTTTTGGGGGATCCATATCCAGCCTCAGAGGATTTTGGGGTGTCCATGCCCAGTCTCAGGCTTTGAAGATCCCATACCCAGATTTTGAGGTTCAAAGGGTCCCACGAGCAGCCCTTGATGGTTTTTGGGGTGCCCCCACCCCATCTTTTTATTCCCGTCAAGGATTTTGGGGTGTTGGGGGCTACACCAGATGATGGTGCCAGTGGGGTCCAGGCTCAGGAGGTTTTGGGGGGTCCATCTCCATCCCCTGCTGGTTTGGGGTGTCCCTGGGTGTTTTGGGGTGTCCATGGGTGTTTTGGGGTGTCCCTGCTCAATCTCTGGGTGTTTTGGGGTGTCCATGGGTATTTTGGGGGGTCTGTGCTCAATCTCTGGGTGTTTTGGGGTGTCCCTGGGTATTTTGGGGTGTCCCTGCTCAATCTCTGGGTGTTTTGGGGTGTCCATGGGTATTTTGGGATGTCCATGGGTGTTTCGGGGTGTCTGTGCTCAATCCCCTGATGTTTCGGGGTGCCCACGGGTGTTTTGGGGTCCGTGCTCAGTCCCCAAGTGTTTTGGGATTTCCATGGGTGTTTTGGGGTCCGTGTGTAATCTCTGGGTGTTTTGGGGTGTCCATGGGTATTTTGGGGTGTCCCTGCTCAATCCCTGGGTGTTTTGGGGTGTCCATGGGTATTTCAGGGTGTCCCTGCTCAATCTCTGGGTGTTTTGGGGTGTCCATGGGTGTTTTGGGGTGTCTGTGCTCAATCTCTGGGTGTTTTGGGGTGTCCCTGGGTGTTTTGGGGTGTCCCTGCTCAATCTCCAGGTGTTTTGGGGTGTCCATGGGTATTTTGGGGTGTCTGTGCTCAATCTCCAGGTGTTTTGGGGTGTCCATGGGTGTTTCAGGGTGTCCCTGCTCAATCTCTGGGTGTTTTGGGGTGTCCATGGGTGTTTTGGGGTGTCTGTGCTCAATCTCTGGGTGTTTTGGGGTGTCCATGGGTGTTTTGGGGTGTCCCTGCTCAATCTCTGGCTGTTTTGGGGTGTCCCTGGGTGTTTTGGGGTGTCCCTGCTCAATCTCTGGGTGTTTTGGGGTGTCCATGGGTGTTTTGGGGTGTCTGTGCTCAATCCCCTGATGTTTCAGGGTGCCCACGGGTGTTTTGGGGTCCGTGCTCAGTCCCCAAGTGTTTTGGGATTTCCATGGGTGTTTTGGGGTCCGTGTGTAATCTCTGGGTGTTTTGGGGTGTCCATGGGTATTTTGGGGTGTCCCTGCTCTATCCCTGGGTGTTTTGGGGTGCCTGTGCCCACTCCCGGGTGTTTCAGGGTGTCCCTGCCCAATCGTCTGATGTTTTGGAGTGCCTGTGGGTGTTTCGGGGTGTCCCTGCTCACTCCCGGGTGTTTCGGGTGCCCATGGCTGTTTTGGGGTGTCCCTGGGTGTTTCGGGGTGTCCCTGCTCAATCTCTGGGTGTTTCGGGGTGTCCCTGCTCAGTCTCCTGGGTGTTTCGGGTGTTTTGAGGTGTCCTTGGGTGTTTCGGGGTGTCCTGTGTGCCCAGCCCTGACGCCCCCGGGCCGTCCCGCAGTGTCCTTCGTGCTCTCGAGGGTGTCGGGCTGCGGTGCCCCCGGTGCCAAGAGCTGGGTGCCATTGCCAGCAGGGTCCTGTCCCTGGGGATGTGCCCAGCCCTGAGTGTTTCGGGGTGCCCATGGCTGTTTTGGGGTGTCCCTGGGTGTTTCGGGGTGCCCCTGCTCAGTCCCCTGATGCCCCCCGGGCCATCCCGCAGTGTCCTTGGTGCTCTCGAGGGTGTCGGGTGTGGGGTGATGGTGCCAGCAGGGTGCTGTCCCTGGGGATGTGCCCAGCCCTGGCTGTTCCGGGGTGCCCGTGGGTGTTCTGGGGTGTCCCTGCTCAGTGCCTGGGTGTTCCGGGGTGCCCGTGGGTGTTTCGGGGTGTCCCTGCTCAGTCCCCTGACGCCCCCCGGACCGTCCCGCAGTGTCCTTCGTGCTCTCGAGGGTGTCGGGCTGCGGTGCCCCTGGTGCCAAGAGCTGGGTGCCAGTGCTAGCAGGGTCCTGTCCCTGGGGATGTGCCCAGCCCCGGCTGTTCCGGGGTGCCCATGGCTGTTTGGGGGTGTCCCTGCTCAGTCTCCTGGGTGTTTCGGGTGCCCGTGGCTGTTTTGAGGTGTCCCTGGGTGTTTCGGGGTGCCCCGTGTGCCCAGCCCTGATGCCCCCCGGGCCATCCCGCAGTGTCCTTGGTGCTCTCGAGGGTGTCGGGTGTGGGGTGCCATTGCCGGCAGGCTCCTGTCCCTGGGGATGTGCCCAGCCCCGGCTGTTCCGGGGTGCCCGTGGGTGTTTCGGGGTGTCCCTGCTCAGTCTCCTGGGTGTTCCGGGGTGTCCCTGGGTGTTTCGGGGTGTCCCTGCTCAAGTCCCCTGACGGCCCCCGGGCCGTCCCGCAGTGTCCTTCGTGCTCTCGAGGGTGTCGGGTGTGGGGTGACGGTGCCAGCAGGGTGCTGTCCCTGGGGATGTGCCCAGCCCTGGGTGTTCCGGGGTGCCCGTGGGTGTTTCGGGGTGTCCCTGCTCAATGCCTGGGTGTTTCGGGGTGCCCGTGGGTGTTTCGGGGTGTCCCTGCTCAGTCTCCTGGGTGTTTCGGGTGTTCTGGGGTGCCCGTGGGTGTTTCGGGGTGTCCCTGCTCAATGCCTGGCTGTTCTGGGGTGTCCATGGCTGTTTGGGGGTGTCCCTGCTCAGTCTCCTGGGTGTTTCGGGTGTTCTGAGGTGTCCCTGGGTGTTTCGGGGTGCCCCGTGTGCCCAGCCCTGACGCCCCCGGGACGTCCCGCAGTGTCCTTGGTGCTCTCGAGGGTGTCGGGTGTGGGGTGACGGTGCTAGCAGGGTCCTGTCCCTGGGGATGTGCCCAGCTCTGGCTGTTCCGGGGTGCCCGTGGGTGTTCTGGGGTGTCCCTGGCTGTTCCGGGGTGCCCGTGGCTGTTTTGGGGTGTCCCTGCTCAATGCCTGGGTGTTTCGGGGTGTCCCTGCTCAGTCCCCTGATGCCCTCGGGACCGTCCCGCAGTGTCCTTGGTGCTCTCGAGGGTGTCGGGTGTGGGGTGATGGTGCCAGCAGGGTGCTGTCCCTGGGGATGTGCCCAGCCCTGGGTGTTCCGGGGTGCCCGTGGGTGTTTCGGGGTGTCCCTGCTCAATGCCTGGGTGTTTCGGGTGTTCCGGGGTGCCCGTGGGTGTTCTGGGGTGTCCCTGCTCAATGCCTGGGTGTTCCGGGGTGTCCCTGGGTGTTTTGCGTGTTTTGAGGTGCCCGTGGGTGTTTCGGGGTGTCCCTGCTCAGTCTCTGGGTCTTCCGGGGTGCCCGTGGGTGTTTCGGGGTGTCCCTGCTCAGTCCCCTGACGCCCTCCGGACCATCCCGCAGTGTCCTTCGTGCTCTCGAGGGTGTCAGGCTGCGGTGCCCCCGGTGCCAAGAGCTGGGTGCCATTGCTAGCAGGGTCCTGTCCCTGGGGATGTGCCCAGCCCCGGCTGTTTTGGGGTGCCCATGGCTGTTCTGGGGGTGTCCCTGCTCAATCTCTGGGTGTTCCAGGGTGTCCGTGGCTGTTTTGAGGTGTCCCTGGGTGTTTCGGGGTGTCCCTGCTCAGTCCCCTGATGCCCTCGGGGCCGTCCCGCAGTGTCCTTCGTGCTCTCGAGGGTGTCGGGTGTGGGGTGACGGTGCCAGCAGGGTCCTGTCCCTGGGGATGTGCCCAGCCCTGAGTGTTTCGGGGTGTCCCTGCTCACTCCCGGGTGTTTCGGGGTGCCCATGGCTGTTCCGGGGTGTCCGTGGGTGTTTCGGGGTGTCCCTGCTCAGTCTCCTGGGTGTTTCGGGTGTTCCGGGGTGCCCGTGGGTGTTTCGGGCTGTCCCTGCTCAGTCCCCTGACGCCCCCCGCGCCATCCCGCAGTGTCCTTCGTGCTCTCGAGGATGTCGGGCTGCGGCGCCCCCGGTGCCAAGAGCCGGGTGACGGTGCCCAAGCGCGTGTGGGAGTTCGTGACGCGGGAGCGCGCGGCGCGCCTGGCGCTGCTGGCGCAGGAGGCGCGGGTGCGGATCCTGGTGGACGGCGAGACCCCCGAGCTGTACGTGCTGCAGCTCTGCGCCACCCCCCCGGCTCCCCCCGGCGGCGCGGGGCTCTGCCCGGCCCGCAAGGCGCTCAAGGCGCTGCTCAAGGAGACGGAGAAGGAGCTGAAGAAGCGCAGCCAGCGGCACGCCGGGGAGGCGCTGGGGCCGCGGCCGGAGCCCCCCGCGGGTTCCTCGGGTTGTCCCGGCGCGGGCGCGGCTCGGGACGAGGAGCCGGAGCGGCAGTGCCCGATCTGCCTGGGCGAGATGCGCGGGCCGCGCACGCTGGAGCGCTGCCGCCACTCGTTCTGCGGGGAGTGCATCGCCCGGGCGCTGCAGGTGCGCTCCGCCTGCCCCGTGTGCGGCCGCTTCTACGGGCAGCTGGTGGGCAACCAGCCCCCCGACGGCCGCATGCTGGTGACCCGCGACGCCGCGCTGCCGCTGCCCGGCTACGAGGCCTTCGGCACCATCATCATCCAGTACGTCTTCCCGCCCGGCGTGCAGGGGGTGAGTGCCTGCAGGGGGAGGCGTTTCCCGGCCGGATGGGGCGATGCGAAATCACCTCGGGCGGTCCCGGCCCGGCCCTAAGCTCCCAGTGCCCCCCGTGGGTGCCCCCAGTGCCCCGGGCTCAGCTCTGTGCCCCTGGTTGTCCCCAAGTCCTGCTGAGGGCCCCCAGTGCCCCCATGGGTGCCCCCAATGCCCTTGGTTCAGCTCTGTGCCCCCTGTGCCCCTGGTTGTCCCCAAGTCCCCAGCATTCCTGGGTGCCCCAAAACTGTGATGGGTGCCCCAACCTGGTCCTGTCCCCAAATCCTGCTGGGTGTCCCCAGCCTTCCTGGGTGCCCTAAAACTATGATGGGTGCCCCAAGCCAATCCTGTGCCCCTGGTTGTCCCCAAATCCTTCTGGGGGTCCCCAACCCCCTGATGGGTGCCCCAAATGCCCTGGGTTCAGCTCTGTGCCCCTGGTTGTCCCCAAATCCTGCTGAGGGCTCCCAGTGCCCCCCGTGGGTGCCCTCAGTGCCCCAGGCTCAGCTCTGTGCCCCCAGTGCCCCTGGTTGTCCCCAAATCCCCAGCATTCCTGGGTGCCCCAAAGCTGTGATGGGTGCCCCAACCCAATCCTGTGCCCGTGCTTGTCCCCAGATCCTGCTGGATGTCCCCAGCGCCCCCATGGGTGCCCCTAAACCCTGATGGGTGCCACAACCCAGTCCTGTGCCCCTGGTTGTCCCCAAATCCTGCTGAGGGCCCCCAGTGCCCCCATGGGTGCCCCCAATGCCCCTGGGCTCAGCTCTGTGCCCCCAGTGCCCCTGGTTGTCCTCAAATCCTGCTGGGTGTCCCCAGTGCCCCAATGGGTGCCCCCAGTGCCCCGGGTTCAGCTCTGTGTCCCCAGTGCCCCTGGTTGTCCCCAAATCCTGCTGAGGGCTCCCAGTGCCCCGGGCTCAGCTCTGTGCCCCTGGTTGTCCCCAACCCCAAATCCTGCTGGGTGTCCCCAGTGCCCCCGTGGGTGCCCTCAATGCCCCTGGGTCAGCTCTGTGCCCCTGGTTGTCCCCAAATCCTGCTGGATGTCCCCAGTGCCCCCATGGGTGCCCCCAATGCCCTGGGTTCAGCTCTGTGCCCCTGGTTGTCCCCAAATCCCCAGCATTCCTGGGTGCCCCAAAACTTTGAAGGGTGCCCCAACCTGGTCCTGTGCCCAAATCCTGCTGGGTGTCCCCAGCCTTCCTGGGTGCCCTAAAACTATGATGGGTGCCCCAAGCCAGTCCTGTGCCCCTGGTTGTCCCCAAATCCTGCTGAGGGCCCCCAGTGCCCCAATGGGTGCCCCCAGTGCCCCGGGCTCAGCTCTGTGCCCCTGGCTGTCCCCAAATCCTTCTGGGCACCCCCAGCATTCCCTGGGTGCCCCCAAGTGCACAGTCTGTGGCCCTGGCACCCCTGGGTGTCTCCAGATTCTGGTGGGTGGCCTGGCACGGTGCAGTGTCCCCAGGTCCTGATGGATGGCTCTGGGTGTCCCCAGGTACCCCTGAGCCAGCTCTGTGCCCCTGGGTGCCCCCAAACCTCGATGGGTGCTCTAACCCAACCCTGTCCCCCAATGCCCCTGGGTGCCCCCAAACCCTGCTGGGTGCCCCCAGCGTCCCTGGGCCACCCACCCACCCTGGCACATGTCCCTGGGTGCCCCCAAACCCTGCTGGGTGTCCCCAGGGTCCCTGGGCCACCCACCCACCCTGGCACGTGTCCCTGGGTGCTCCCAAATCCTTCTGGCTGTCCCCAAATGCCCCCGTGTCCCCAACGGCCCTGGGTGCTGCCAGCACCCCTGGGTGCCCCAAACCTGCTGGGTGCCCCCAGCCTGATCCCCACCCCCCCCATTCCTTCTGTCCTCGTGTCCCCCTGTCCTTCTGTCCCCCTGTCCTTCCCTGCTGTGTGTCCCCTCCATGCCCCATGGCTGTGGTACCTGGGCACCACGTGGGCACCTGCCCTGCGTGCCCCCCACATGCCTCCCCCCCACCTGTGCCCCCTGGACCTGAGCCCGGGGCTGCAGCACGCCAGGAGCAGACAGAGCCTGGCATCTGTGCCCCGTGCCCCTGTCAGTGCCCACCTGTGCCCCTGTCCCTGTCCCCTCACCTGTGCCCTGGTACCACGTGCCCCTGTCTCTGTCCCTCACCTGTGCCCCCTCACCCTGCCCAGGTGGAGCACCTGAACCGGGGGGTGCAGTGCCCTGGCACTACATTGGCACTCACACCTGTGCCCCTGTCTCTGCCTCCTTCACCTGTCCCTCACCTGCACAGGTGGAGCACCCGAACCCGGGCATGCGGTACCCGGGCACCACATGGGCATTGACACCTGTGCCCTCACCTGTGCCCCTGCCCTTCTCACCTGTCCCCTGGCACCACGTGGGCACTCACACCTGTGCCCTGTCCCTCACCTGTCCCCCCCCTGCCATACAGGTGGAGCACTCAAACCCGGGTGTGCGGTACCCGGGCACCACATGGGCACTGGCACCTCTCCCCTCACCTGTCCCCCCCCATGCAGGTGGAGCACCTGAACCTGGGGCCGCAGTACCCTGGCATCATGTGGGCACTGACACCTGTGCCCCTGCCCCTGTGCCGTCACCTGTACCCCCATGCAGGTGGAGCACCCAAACCTGGGCATGCGGTACCCGGGCACCACATTGGCATTGACACCTGTGCCCTCACCTGTGCCCCTGCCCTTCTCACCTGTCCCCTGGCACCACGTGGGCACTGACACCTGTGCCCCTGTGCCCTCACCTGTGCCCCTGTCCCACACCTGGCCCCCACGCAGGTGGAGCACCCCAACCTGGGCATGCAGTACCCTGGCACCACATGGGCACTCACACCTGTCCCTCACCTGTGCCCCCATGCCCAGGTGGAGCACCCCAACCCGGGTGTGCGGTACCCGGGCACCACATGGGCACTGACACCTGTGCCCCTGCCCCTCTCACCTGTCCCCTGGCACCACATGGGCACTCACACCTGTGCCCCTGCCCCTGTGCCCTCACCTGTGCCCCTGTCCCTCACGTGTGCCCCCATGCCCAGGTGGAGCACCCCAACCCGGGCGTGCGGTACCCTGGCACCACATGGGCACTGACATCTGTGCCCCTGTCCCTCACCTGTGCCCCTGTCCCTCTCACCTGTCCCCTGGCACCACGTGGGCACTGACACCTGTGCCCCTGCCCCTGTCCCTCACCTGTGCCCCCGTGCCCAGGTGGAGCACCCAAACCCGGGCGTGCGCTACACGGGCACCACATGGGCACTGACACCTGTGCCCCTGCCCCTCTCACCTGCCCCCTGGCACCACATGGGCACTCACACCAGTGCCCCTGTGCCCTCACCTGTGCCCCCACGCAGGTGGAGCACCCCAACCCGGGCGTGCGGTACCCGGGCACCACGCGCGTGGCGTACCTGCCCGACTGCCCCGAGGGCAACAAGGTGCTGGGGCTGTTCCGCAAGGCCTTCGCCCAGCGCCTCACCTTCACCGTGGGCACCTCGCTGACCACGGGCCGTGCCAACGTCATCACCTGGAACGACATCCACCACAAGACCAACTGCACCGGCGGGCCCCAGCTGTGCGGGGGGCACGGGGGGCACCGGGCGGGCACCTGGGGGGGCACCCTGGGGGGGTGTGGGGGACAGCGCCCAGCATGAGACTGACTGACCCCGGCTGTGCCAGGGGGGCTGGGGGCACCTGGGGGGGCACCTGAGGGGGTGGGGGACAGTGCCCAGCATGAGACTGAGTGACCCCGGCTGTGCCAGGGGGGTGTGGGCACCTGGGTGGGCACCTGGAGGGGGTGGGGGACAGTGCCCAGCATGAGACTGAGTGACCCCGGCTGTGCCAGGGGGCTGTGGGCACCTGGGAGGGCACCTGGGGGGCTGGTGGGCACCTGTGCACGTGGGGCGCACCTGTGAGGGCACCTGTGAGGTCTGGTGGGCACCTGTGTACATGGAGGGCACCTGAGTGGGCACCTGGGGGGGGGGTGATGAGCGCCTCTGCACAAGGGGGCACCTGGGGGGGCACCTGAGGGGGTGGGGGACAGCACCCACAACGAGACTGAGTGACCCCGGCTGTGCCAGGGGGGCTGGGGGCACCTGGGTGGGCACCTGGAGGGGGTGGGGGACAGCGCCCAGCATGAGACTGACTGACCCCGGCTGTGCCAGGGGGGCTGGGGGCACCTGGGGGGCTGGTGGGCACCTGTGCACGTGGGGCGCACCTGTGAGGGCACCTGTGAGGGCTGATGGGCACCTGTGCCCATGGAGGGCACCTGGGTGGGCACCTGGGGGATTGGAGAGCAGCATCTCCCACATCCAGCACCAGCTGTGGGAGGGGGCACCTGGAGGGGCTGGTGGGCACCTGTGCACAGGGAGGGGCACCTGAGTGGGCACCTGGGGGGGGGGGGGGGTGATGAGCGCCTCTGCACAAGGGGGCACCTGGGAGGGCACCTGAGGGGGTGGGGGACAGCGCCCAGCATGAGACTGACTGACCCCGGCTGTGCCAAGGGGGTCTGAGGGCACCTGGGGGTCTGGTGGGCACCTGTGGACATGGGGGCACCTGGGAGGGCACCTGTGAGGGCTGATGGGCACCTGTGGACATGGGGGCACCTGAGGGGCTGGTGGGCACCTGGGCACGTGGGGGGCACCTGTGAGGGCTGATGGGCACCTGTGTATGTGGGGGGCACCTGAGTGGGCACCTGGGGGGGGGGTGATGAGCGCCTCTGCACAAGGGGGCACCTGGGAGGGCACTTGGGGGGCTGGTGGGCACCTGTGCACATGGGGGGCACCTGAGTGGGCACCTGGGGGGTTGGGGGACAGCACCCGCCACATCACCCAGCACCAGCTGTGGGAGGGGGCACTGGGGGGCACCTGGGGGGTTGGAGGAGGGAGGATGGCGAGGGGTTGGCACCCAGGGTGGGGCACGGCCTGACCCCGTCCCCTGTGCCCCCCAGGTTCGGGTACCCTGACCCCACGTACCTCGCCCGGGTGCAGGAGGAGCTGCGGGCCAAGGGCATCACCGAGGACTGAGCGGGGGGCACGGAGCCCTCCCGGGCACGGGGGGACCCCCCCAGGATCACCCGCGGGCAGGGGGACCCCCAAACAAGGGGGCAGGAGGAGCCCCCCCCGGGCAGAGGGATCCCCCCTTCAACGGGACCCCCGTGCAGGGGATCCCCCACAAAATGGGACCCCCATGTGGGGGGATCCCCCCATCCAACAGGACCCCCCAGGCGGGGGGATCCCCTATAAAATGGGACCCCCCCCCCATCCAACGGGACTCCCCATAAAACGGGACCCCCATATGGGGGGATCTTCCCTTCAATGGGACTCCCATGTGGGGGGATCCCCCACAAAATGGGACCCCCCATAGAGGGGGATCCCCCATAAAATGGGACCCTCCCATCCAACGGGACCCCCCATGCAGGGGATCCCCTCTTCAATGGGACCCCCGTGTGGGGGGATCCCCCCATCCAACAGGACCCCCCATGCAGGGGGATCCCCCACAAAATGGGACCCCCCCATGCAGGGGGATCCCCCATAAAATGGGACCGTCCCCCCATCCAACGGGACCCCCCATGCGTGGGGATCCCCCCATAAAACGGGACCCCCCATGTGGGGGGATCCCCCACAAAATGGGACCCCCGTGTGGGGGGATCCCCCCCATCCAACGGGACCCCCCATGCGTGGGGATCCCCCCATAAAACGGGACCCCCGTGCAGGGGATCCCCCACAAACGGGACCCCCTCATGCAGGGGATCCCCTCTTCAATGGGACCCCCATGTGGGGGGATCCCCCACAAAATGGGATCCCCCATGCAGGGGGATCCCCCATAAAACCGGACTCCCATGCCAGGGGATCCACCCTTCAACAGGACCGCCATGTGGGGGGATCCCCCACAAAATGGGAACCCCCCATGCAGGGGGATCCCCCATAAAACGGGACCCCCCCCATCCAACGGGACCCCCTCATGCAGGGGATCCCCTCTTCAATGGGACCCCCATGTGGGGGGATCCCCCCATCCAACAGGACCCCCATGCAGGGGGATCCCCCCATAAAACGGGACCCCCATATGGGGGGATCTTCCCTTCAATGGGACCCCCCCATAAAACGGGACCCCCAAATGGGGGGATCTTCCCTTCAATGGGACCCCCATGTGGGGGGATCCCCCATAAAACGGGACCCCCATATGGGGGGATCTTCCCTTCAATGGGACCCCCATGCGGGGGGATCCCCCCATAAATCGGGAGCACCCCTGAATTGGGGGACCCCCCCAGCCCCCCCCCGGCTGGCAATGGGGGCACAAGGAGGGGCCCAGCCCCCCCCCCCCAGAGGGGTTGGTGGCACCCAGCCCCCGCAGCACGGACGGACAGACAGAGCCCTGTACATAGCCCTGACCCCCAGGACGGACAGACAGACAGACAGGGGGGGTCCCGCCCCGCCCTCGGGGGGGGTTATTTATTTTGTATTTCCCCCCCAGGTCTGTAACTTTGATCCAATAAAAATATGCAACGGATCGAGGGGGGCACCCCCCATTCCTGGGGCAGCGAGGGGGGCACAGTGAGCCTGGGGGGGACATGGGGGCACAGGGCTGGGGACACTGGCACGGGGACAGGAGATATGGGGGACACTGGCACGGGGGCACAGGGCTGGGGACACTGGCATGGGAACAGGAGACACGGGGGACACTGGCACGGGGGCACAGGGCTGGGGACACTGGCACGGGGACAGGAGATATGGGGGACACTGGCACGGGGGCACAGGGCTGCGGACACTGGCATGGGGGCACAGGGTTGGGGACACTGGCATGGGGACAGGAGATATTGGGGACACTGGCATGGGGACAAGAGATATTGGGGACACTGGCATGGGGACAGGAGATATGGGGGACACTGGCATGGGGACAGGAGACACGGGGGACACTGGCATGGGGGCACAGGGCTGGGGACACTGGCGTGGGGACAGGAGATATGGGGACACTGGCATGGGGGCACAGGGTTGGGGACACTGGCATGGGGATACAGGGCTGGGGACACTGGCATGGGGACAGGAGACACGGGGGACACTGGCACGGGGGCACAGGGCTGGGGACAAGAGATATGGGGGACACTGGCACGGGGATACAGGGCTGGGGACACTGGCATGGGGACAAGAGATATGGGGGACACTGGCACGGGGGCACAGGGCTGGGGACACTGGCATGGGAACAGGAGATATGGGGGGCACAGGGTTGGGGACACTGGCACGGGGACAGGAGATATGGGGATACTGGCATGGGGGCACAGGGTTGGGGACACTGGCACGGGGACAGGAGATATGGGGACACTGGCATGGGGGCACAGGGTTGGGGACACTGGCACGGGGACAGGAGATATGGGGACACTGGCATGGGGGCACAGGGTTGGGGACACTGGCACGGGGACAGGAGATATGGGGACACTGGCATGGGGGCACAGGGTTGGGGACACTGGCATGGGGACAGGAGACACGGGGGACACTGGCATGGGGACAGGAGATATGGGGGGCACAGGGCTGGGGACACTGGCACGGGGGCACAGGGCTGGGGACACTGGCATGGGGGCAGGAGACATGGGGGACACTGGCATGGGGACAGGAGATATGGGGGACACTGGCACGGGGGCACAGGGCTGGGGACACTGGCATGGGGACAGGAGATATGGGGGACACTGGCACGGGGGCACAGGGCTGGGGACACTGGCATGGGGACAGGTCTGGGGACACTGGCACGGGGACAGGAGATATGGGGAGACACGGGGGACACTGGCATGGGGACAGGAGATATGGGGGACACTGGCACGGGGGCACAGGGCTGGGGACACTGGCATGGGGACAAGAGATATGGGGGACACTGGCATGGGGACAAGAGATATGGGGGACACTGGCACGGGGGCACAGGGCTGGGGACACTGGCATGGGGGCACAGGGCTGGGGACACTGGCACGGGGGCACAGGGCTGGGGACACTGGCATGGGAACAGGAGACATGGGGGACACTGGCATGGGGGCACAGGGTTGGGGACACTGGCACGGGGGCACAGGGCTGGGGACACTGGCATGGGAACAGGAGACATGGGGGACACTGGCATGGGGGCACAGGGTTGGGGACACTGGCATGGGGACAGGAGACATGGGGGACACTGGCATGGGGGCACAGGGTTGGGGACACTGGCATGGAGACAAGAGATATGGGGACACTGGCATGGCAACAGGAGATATGGGGGACACTGGCATGGGGGCACAGGGCTGGGGGGGACATGGGGGCACAGGGTTGGGGACACTGGCATGGGGACACAGGGCTGGGGACACTGGCATGGGGGCACAGGGTTGGGGACACTGGCATGGGGACAGGAGACACGGGGTTTGGGATGGGACACGGGGGTTTTGGGATAGGACATGGAGATATTGGGGTGAGGACGTGGGGATTTGGGATGGGACGTGGGGATGTTGGGGTGAGAACATTGGGGTGGGACATCAGGACAATGGGATGGACATGGGGACATTGGGGTGGGCACACGGGCGTGGGACAGTGAGGGCACACTGGGGCTGTGGGTGTGTGATGGGGGCACTGGGCTGGGACACCACGATGGAAACTTTGGGGTTTTGTGAAACTCAGGGGGATTTTGGGGTGGGACAGCACAGAACCATGGAGTGCACTGGGGTAGGAGGGACCCTAAAACCCATCCCAGCCCTGCCATGGCAGGGACGGCTCCCCAGGGTCACCTCCCTCTGTCCCATGGCTCCAGCCCGGCCTTGGGCACTGCCAGGGATCCAGGGGCACCCCCAGCTGCTCTGGGAAATCCATCCCAGCCCTTCCCACCCTCACAGGGAGCGATTCCTGCCCAATCTCCCATCCATCCCTGCCCTCTGGAAGCCATTCCCTGTGTCCTGTCCCTCCATCTCTGTCCCCAGCCCCTCTCCAGCTCTCCCGGAGCCCCTTTGGGCCCTGCCAGGGCTCTGAGCTCTCCCTGCAGCGGGGTGGGCACCCCAGCTCTCCCCAGAGGGGCTCCAGCCCTGCAGCAGCTCCGGGGCCTCACAGAATTCACAGAATCGCTGGCTTGGAAGAGAACTTCAAGACCATCGAGTCCAACCCAGCCCCAGCGCCTCAACTAAACCCTGGCGCCCAGTGCCACCTCCAGGCTTTGTTAAACACCCCCAGGGATGGGGACTCCACCACCTTCCTCTGTCGGTTTCTGGGTTGTTTAGGTGGCCTGGAAAGGCCCAGGGTGGCCTTGGACAGCCCGGCGCTTCAAAGGACGAGGAGAGACTTCTGATCTTGTCTCGGTCTCAATGTTTATTAATTGTTTATCTAAAAGATTTTCTTTCAGCCCGACAGAGTCTGCACAGCAGCCAGCCATGAGCACACTGTGAGCCCCCGGGGCGGTCACCTATCTTTATACCCGAAGTTACGTGTACAATATTTATAATTTTTCCCCAATACCTTCTACCCTTATTAACCGGTGCACTTCTAGTAATACCCAATCCCAAAGTGCCACCATCACCACAGAAGATGGAGGCCAAGAAGAAGAAGAAGAAGAAGAAGAACAGGACACGCCCCAATTCCTCCATCTTACTTCTTTAGACCCCCCCTGTACAGAAATCCTAAACCCTGTGTTTTATACTCTAATTAACTTATCCCTCCACCATTCACCCAGTGAAATCCTCCCATCCTCATACAGGTGTCGTCTCCTGTGTAGGATCAAAGTCCAGCCACCAGACACTTCTGGCAACGTTCCTGGACTCCTGAGCCCCCCAAGGGTGGTCTCGGCCACTCTGCACCTCCATCCTGAGGTGCTGAGATCCCACATTCCTCTGCCCTGGGAATTCCCAAAATTCACAGAATCCACAGAATGACCAGGTTGGGAGAGACCCTGAAGGCCATGGAGTCCAACCCAGCTCCAGCACCTCAGCTAAACCCTGGCACCTCATCCAGGCTTTGTTAAACACACCCAGGGATGGGCACTCCACCACCTCCCTGGGCAGAACATTCCAGAACTTTACCACCCTTTCTGTAAAATTTTTCCTGATGTCCAACCTGAATTTCCCTTTGCACAGATTGAGATGTGTCCTGTGGTTCTGTCGGTTCCTGCAGAAAGAGCCCAGCCCCAGGTGGGCACAGGCACCTTTCAGGGAGTTGTAAGATTGACAAGGTCATCTCCGAGTCTCCTTTTCTCCAGGCTGAGCACCCCCAGCTCCCTCAGTGGTTCCTTACAGGGTTTGTGCTCCCAGCCCCTCTCCAGCCTCGTTGCCTTCGCTGGACACGCTCAAGAGAGATCTTGAGATCCCAAAGTACAATAACTGTGGGATCTCAGCACCTCAGGATGGAGGTGCAGAGTGGCCGAGACCACCCTTGGGGGGCTCGGGGGTCCTGGAACGTTGCCAGAAGTGTCTGGTGGCTGGACTTTGATCCTACACGGGAGACGACACCTGTATGAGGATGGGAGGATTTCACTGGGTGAATGGTGAAGGGATAAGTTAATTAGAGTGTAAAACACAGGGTTTAGGATTTCTGTACAGGGGGGTCTAGAGAAGTAAGATGGAGGAATTGGGGCATGTTTTACAGAGAAAAGAAGAAACTTCACAACTTTATAAAAGTTGTAAAGCTCGGTATGTTTATTTACGACACGCGCCGGACGCAAGTCCCTTAACAAGGCATGCGTGCTTCTGAAGAGTTCGGGTCTTTTTTTATCTTCTTTCTAAATGCATATGCATACAGTTTCACAATAAGTTCATACATATTCATTCCGTGTGACATTTAGCACTAGTTCTTCTTTATCAAAGGAATTTCTAAGTCGGGGGCAAATCGACTTTGTGGTCTTTTCTGTTTTTCTTTTTTTGTTTCTTTGCTGTTTCGGTATGCGAGTTCTTCCTTCAGCTTTGGCTTCACAGACTTTTCACTTCTCTTAGACACTTCACTTAATTCAGAATGGATCTTTACTCTGTCTCAGGCATGTCCTGTCCTTCTTCTTCTTCTTCTTGGCCTCCATCCTCTGTGGTGATTGTGGCACTTTGGGATTGGTTATTACTAAAAGTGCACTGGTTAATAAGGGTAAAAGGTATTGGGGGAAATAGGTAAATATTGTATACGTAATTTTGAGTATAAAGATAGGTGACCGCCCCGGGGGCTCTCAGTGTGCTCATGGCTGGCTGCTGTGCAGACCTCTGTTGGGCCGAGAGAAAATCTTTTAGATAAACAATTAATAAACACCGAGACCGAGACAACATCAGAAGTCTCTCCTCGTCCTTTGAAGCGCCGGACTGTCCAAGGCCACCCCGGGCCTTTCCAGGCCACCTAAACAGCCGAGAAACCGACAGTGGGGCAGCTCCCAAGGCTGTTGTTACAAACAGGGCACTGTGCTCCTTCTTTGGGCTCACAGCGAACCCACCTGTGAAAACAACAGCCGAGCCCTGCGCTCTCAGGTGTCGGGCGCACGACTTTCCCCTGCGGGATCATCAGTTTTGTTCCCTCGGTGCTCTCCCCAGTGCCGGCCGTGAGGCAGATGAGGGATATCTCGGACAGACTCTCGCAGGGGGGGTGACCCCGGGGTAATGAACAACCCGCCCGACCCCTCCGTGTCCCCTCCGTGTCCCCCCCGGGACCCCCCGCGCGGCCGCGTCACCGCCTGCGTCACCGGGTTAATGTGGCACGGGGGGCACCGGGGGGGGCGGCGCTGGGGCACAGCGACCCGGGGGGGGCACAGGGACCCGGGGGGGGCACAGGGACCTGGGGGAGGGTCAGAGCGACCCGGGGGGGGCACAGGGACCCGAGGGGGGTCAGAGCGACCCGGGGGGGGCACAGGGACCTGGGGGGGGTCAGAGTGACCCGGGGGGGGCACAGGGACCTGGGGGAGGGTCATAGGGACAGGGGGGGGTCACAGCGACCCGGGGGGGTCACAGGGACCGGGGGGCGAATACAGGGACCGGGGGGGTGACAGCGATCGGGGGGGGGGTCACAGAAACCAGGGGGGTCACAGGGACCTGGGGGGTGTCACAGGGATGGGAAGGGATCACAGGGAAGGGAGGGGGTGGTCACAGCGATCAGGGGGGGTCACAGGGACAGGGGGAGTCACAGGGACCTGGGGGGATCACAAGGACCCGGGGGGGGTCACAGGGACAGGGAGGGTCAGAGCGACCCGGGGGGTCACAGGGACCGGGGGACGAATACAGGGACCGGGGGGGTGACAGAAACCAGGGGGGTCACAGGGACCTGGGGGGTGTCACAGGGACAGGGGAGGGTCACAGGGAAGGGGGGGGGGGGTGGTCACAGCGATCAGGGGGTGTCACAGGGACCTGGGGGGTGTCACAGGGAAGGGGGGGGTGGTCACAGCGGTCACAGCGATCGGGGGGGGTCACAGGGACAGGGGGAGTCACAGGGACGGGAAGGGATCACAAGGACCCGGGGGGTCACAGGGACCGGGGGGGTGACAGAAACCAGGGGTGTCACAGGGACCTGGGGGGTGTCACAGGGACAGGGGGTGTCACAGGGACCCCGGGGGTGTCACAGGGACGGGAAGGGATCACAGGGACCCGGGGGGTCACAGGGACCGGGGGGGTGACAGAAACCAGGGGGGTCACAGGGACCCCGGGGGTGTCACAGGGACAGGGGGAGTCACAGGGACGGGAAGGGATCACAGGGACCCGGGGGGGGGTCCCAGCGCTGGAGGAGGGGTCGCTCCCTGTATCCCCCCCGTGCCCCCGCCCGGGACCCCCGCCCGGAGCCGTTCCGGGCAGCCCCGGGAGGAGCGGCCTGGCCGGGAAGGGACCGGCCTGGCCGGGAAGGGCCGGGCGGCTCCGGCCCCACATTGCTCAACCCCCCCCGACACCCCCGGGGGTTCCCAGAACTCGCCCCCGGTCCGGCCGCAGCCGAATTCCCCAAACGGCCCGAGCGGGAAGAGCCCGAGGAGCGGGGGGGGACTGGGGGGAACTGGGAGCACTGGGGGGACTGGGGGGACTGGGAGGACTGGGGGGGCTGGGGGAGCTGGAGGGACTGGGGTGATGCTGGGGGACACCACGGGGCGCTGGAAGCACTGGGACCACTGTGAGGAACTGGGAGCACTGGGGAGGGGCACTGGGGGAACTGGGGGAACTGGGGAGGGCGCTGGGAGCACTGGGGGTACTGGGGGGCAGTGGGCATACTGGGAGCACTCGGAGCACTGGGGAGAGGCAGTGTGAGCACTGGGGGGGCACTGGGAACACTGGTTATACTGGGAGGGCATTGGGGGGGCACTGGAAGCACTGGGGGAGCACTGGTCGTACTGGGAACACTGGGGGGCACTGGTTGCACTGGTTGTCCTGGGAGCACTGGGGTTGTACTGGTTGTACTGGTTATACTGGGAGCACTGGTCGTACTGGGAACACTGGGGGGCACTGGTTGCACTGGTTGTCCGGGGAGCACTGGGGTTGTACTGGTTATACTGGTTATACTGGGAGCACTGGGGTTGTACTGGTTATACTGGTTATACTGGTTATACTGGGAGCACTGGTTGTCCCTGGAGCACTGGGGTTGTACTGGTTATACTGGTTATACTGGGAGCACTGGTTGTACTGGGAGCACTGGGAACACTGGTCGTACTGGGAACACTGGGGGGCACTGGTTGCACTGGTTGACCCGGGAGCACTGGGGTTGTACTGGTTATACTGGTTATACTGGGAGCACTGGGGTTGTACTGGTTATACTGGGAGCACTGGTTGTACTGGGAGCACTGGGGTTGTACTGGTTATACTGGGAGCACTGGTTGTACTGGGAGCACTGGGAACACTGGTCGTACTGGGAACACTGGGGGGCACTGGTTGCACTGGTTGACCCGGGAGCACTGGGGTTGTACTGGTTATACTGGTTATACTGGGAGCACTGGTCGTACTGGGAACACGGCGGGGGCACTGGTTGCACTGGTTGTCCTGGGAGCACTGGGGTTGTACTGGTTGTACTGGTCATACTGGGAGCACTGGTTGTCCTGGGAGCACTGGGGTTGTACTGGTTATACTGGTTGTACTGGGAGCACTGGTTGTACTGGGAGCACTGGTTGTACTGGGAGCACTGGGGTTGTACTGGTCATACTGGGAGCACTGGTTGTGCTGGGAGCACTGGGGTGGTACTGGTTATACTGGGAGCACTGGTTGTACTGGGAGCACTGGGGTTGTAGTGGTTATACTGGTCATACTGGGAGCACTGGTTGTGCTGGGCCGCCAGGGGGCGCTGTCACCCCCAGCCCGGGCTCGCCCCTCAGACGGGTCGTAGTGACGTCACAATCCCGCGCCGCTCCGTGACGTCACTGTAGCGCGCCGCGCGGTGCCGGCATGGCGGCGGCCGAGGAGAAGGAGGCGGAGGCGGCGGTGCCGCCACAGAAACGCTTCTACCGGCAGCGCGCGCACTCGAACCCGCTGGCCGACCACACCCTGTGCTAGTGAGTGCACAGGGACCCCCGGGACCCCCCCGGAACCTCCCCCGGTAACGCCCGCGCCGGGTCCCGGGACCGCCCCAGAGCCCGCGGCGAGCCCGGGACCCCCGTGATGGCCCCGCCGGTCCTGGCTGTCCCCGGGAGCGCCGGGCTGGATCCCCCTCCTTCCACATCCCCGCCCTTGGGTCGCCTCCGGTTCCCGGGCAGTGACAGCCCCGGTGCCCGCTCCGGTTCCCGGGCAGTGACGGCCCCGGTGCCCGTTCCGGTTCCCGGGCAGTGACGGCCCCGGTGCCCGTTCCGGTTCCCGGGCAGTGACGGCCCCGGTGCCCGCTCCGGTTCCCGGGCAGTGACGGCCCCGGTGCCCGTTCCGGTTCCCGGGCAGTGACGGCCCCGGTGCCCGCTCCGGTTCCCGGGCAGTCTCGGTCCCGGTGCCCGCTCCGGTTCCCGGGCAGTCTCGGTCCCGGTTCCCGGGCAGTCTCGGTCCCGGTCCCGGCAGTGACGGTGCCCCGGTGCCCGCAGCCCGTCCCGCCCTCAGGACATGGACTGGGCCTCGCTGTTCCCGAGCTTTTTCCCTCCCGAGGCCCCTCCCGGGACCCCCCCGGCCCGCGTGGAGTTCGCAGATGTGGGGTGCGGCTACGGGGGGCTGCTCGGTGAGCCCGGGGGGCACCGGGGTGGGCACGGGGGGCACCGGGGGCTGCTCGGTGAGCCCGGGGGGCACCGGGGTGGGCACTGGGGGTTTGGGGGGCTGCTGGGTGGGCACAGAGGCACGGGGGGGTGGGCATGGGGGCACGGAGGGCTGTGGATGGGCACGGGGGCACAGGTGGGTGTGAGCCTGAGGGCACCGAGGGGCTGCGGGTGGGCACGGGGGTGCTGCAGGCTGCTGGGTGGGCACCAGGGGCTGGGTAGTGGGCACCGAGGGCTGCTGGGTGGGCACGGGGGGCATCTGGGGCTGCGGGTGAGGGGGGCAGAGGGGGCGAGGTGGGCACGGAGGGGCCGGGTGGGGCAGGAGGTGCTGGAAGGGCTCTCCCGGGGCCCCCTCTCTCTCTTCCTCCTGGTGCTGTCTGTCTGTCCGTCTGTCTGTCTCTCACCGTGGCTCTCTTTCTGACTGTGTCTCTCTCTCTCTCTCTCTTCCTCCTGTTGCTCTCTGTCTGTCTGTCTGTCTGTCTGTCTCTTTCTCTGTCTGCCCGGTCTCTTTCACCGTGGCTCTCTCTCTCTCACACACCGGGTTTCTCTCTCTCTGACCGGGTTTTTCTCTCTCTGACCGGGTTTTTCTCTCTCTCTCACACCGTGTTTTTCTCTCTCTCCCGCTCCCCGTGGCTCTCTCCGAGCTCTTTCCCTGCTCTCTCTGTCTCACACCGGGTTTTTCTCTCTCTCACACCGGGTTTTTCTCTCCCAGTGGCTCTCTCGGAGCTCTTTCCCTGCTCTCTCTCTCTCACCGTGTTTTTCTCTATCTCTCACACCGGGTTTTTCTCTTTCTCTGACCGGGTTTTTCTCTCTCTCTCTCTCACACCGTGCTTTTCTCTCTCACACCGGGTTTTTCTCTCTCTCACACCGGGTTTTTCTCTCTCACACCAGGTTTCTCTCTCACACCGGGTTTCTCTCTCTCACACCGGGTTTCTCTCTCTCTCACACCGGGTTTTTCTCTCTCACATCGGGTTTTTCTCTCTCTCACACCGTGTTTCTCTCTCTCTGCCGCCCCCAGTGGCTCTCTCGGAGCCCTTTCCCTGCTCTCTCTCTCACACCGGGTTTCTCTCTCTCTCACACCGGGTTTTTCTCTCCCAGTGGCTCTCTCGGAGCTCTTTCCCTGCTCTCTCTCTCTGACCGTGTTTCTCTCTCTCTCACCCCGTGTTTCTCTCCCTCTGCCGCCCCCAGTGGCTCTCTCGGAGCTCTTTCCCCGCTCCCTGGCGCTGGGTTTGGAGCTGCGGGCCAAGGTGGCCGCGTTCACCCGCGCCAGGATCCGGGCGCTGCGGGCGGCCCAGCCCGGCCGCTTCGGCAACGTGGCGTGTGTGAGGGGCAACGCCATGAAACACCTGCCCCACTTCTTCCTGCGGGGCCAGGTGGGTGCTGGGGGGCTCAAACCGCACCGTGCTGGGGGTTTGGAAACCCCGGGAACCCCACAAACCCAGCGGGGCTGGGGTTTCTGTCCCCTGAACCCACAAACCCAGCAGGGCTGGGGTTCCTGTGTGCTCTGAACCCACAAACCCAGCAGGGCTGGGGTTCCTGTCCTCTGAACCCACCCTGAGACCCCAAACCCAACAGGGCTGGGGTTTCTGTCCCCTGAACCCACAAACCCAACAGGGCTGGGGTTTCTGTGTGCTCTGAACCCACAAACCCAACAGGGCTGGGGTTCCTGTCCTCTGAACCCACAAACCCAACAGGGCTGGGATTTCTGTGTGCTCTGAACCCACAAACCCAACACGGCTGGGGTTTCTGTGTGCTCTGAACCCACAAACCCAACAGGGCTGGGGTTCCTGTGTGCTCTGAACCCACCCTGAGAGACCCCAAACCCACAGCACCTGCAACCATCCCTGGGGTTTCTGTGTGCTCTGAACCCACCCTGAGACCCCAAACCCAACAATCCTGGGGTTCCTGTGTGCTCTGAACCCACAAACCCAACAGGGCTGGGATTTCTGTCTCCTGAACCCACAAACCCAACAGGGCTGGGGTTTCTGTGTCCCCTGAACCCACAAACCCAACAGGGCTGGGATTTCTGTGTGCTCTGAACCCACAAACCCAACAGGGCTGGGGTTCCTGTGTGCTCTGAACCCATTCTGAGACCACAAACCCAACAATCCTGGGGTTTCTGTGCTCTGAACCCACAAACCCAACAGGGCTGGGATTTCTGTGCCCCCCAAAACCCAGAGCACCCCTCCTAAGCTCCTCTGAAATTTCTGTGTCCTCTGAACCCACCCTGAGACCCCAAACCCACAGAAACCCCCATCCCCCAAAGCTTCCTGGGATTTCTGTGTCCTCTGAACCCACCCTGAGACCCCCCCAAAACTCACAGGATCCCCCCCAAACACTGCTGGAAATTTCTGTGTCCTCTGAACCCACCCTGAGAGACCCCAAACCCAAAAGTCCTGGGAATTTCTGTGCTCTGAACCCATCCTGAGACCCCAAACCCAACAGTCCTGGGGTTCCTGTGTGCCCTGAACCCACAAACCCAACAGGGCTGGGATTTCTGTGTGCTCTGAACCCACCCTGAGACCCCCCCAAACCCTCGGGGCCCTGTGGGACACCTGGGACCCCCTGAAACACCTCCAGCACCCCCTGAACCCCCCAGGACCCCTCTGGGGGGGAAATGGGGGGCACTGAGGGTTATGGGGTGGCACTGGGGGGGTTTGGGTGGCACTGGAGGGGTTTGGGTGGCACTGGGGGTGGAACTGGGGGTGGCACTGGGGATTATGGGGTGGCACTGGGGGGGTTTGGGTGGCACTGGGGGGTTTTGGGTGGCACTGGAGTGGTTTGGGTGGCACTTGGGGGGGTTGTGGGGTGGCACTGGGGGTGGCACTGGGGATTATGGGGGGGCACTGGGGGGTTTTGGGTGGCACTGGGTGTTTGGGGTGGCACTGGGGATTATGGGGTGGCATTGGGGGGTTTGGGGTGGCACTGGGAGGTTATAGGGTGGCACTGGGGGTGGCACTGAGGGGTTTTGGGGTGGCACTGAGGGGTTTTGGGGTGGCACTGGGGGTTATAGGGTGGCACTGGGGGGGTTTTGGATGGCACTGGAGGTTATAGGGTGACACTGGGGTGTTTGGGTGGCACTCGGGCTTTTGGGGTGGCACTGGAGGGGTTTGGGGGTGGCATTGGGGGGTTTGGGTGGCACTGGGGGGGGGTTGGGTGGCACTGGAGGGGGTTTGGGTGGCACTGAGGGGGTTTTGGGTGGCACTAGAGGGGTTTGAGGTGGCACTGGAGGTTATAGGGTGGCACTGGGGGGGGTTTGGGTGGCACTGGGGGGGTTTTGGATGGCACTGGAGGTTATAGGGTGGCACTCGGGGTTTTGGGGTGGCACTGGGGGGTTTTGGGTGGCACTGGAGGTTTTGGGGTGGCACTGGAGGGGTTTGGGTGGCACTTGGGGGGGTTGTGGGGTGGCACTGGGGGTGGCACTGGGGATTATGGGGTGGCACTGGGGGGTTTGGGTGGCACTGGGGGGGTTTTGGATGGCACTGGGGGGGTTTGGGTGGCACTGGGGGGGGTTTGGGGGGCACTGGGGGTTGTGGGGTGGCACTGGGGGTGGCACTGGGGATTATGGGGGGGCACTGGGGGCTTTTGGGGTGGCACTGGGGGGGGTTTGGGGGTGGCACTGGGGGGTTTGGGTGACACTGGGGGCTTTTGGGGTGGCACTGGAGGGGTTTGGGGTGGCACTGAGGGGGTTTGGGTGGCACTGGAGGTTATAGGGTGGCACTGGGGGTGGCACTGGGGGGTTTGGGGTCTGGGGGGTTTGGGGGGCAGTGCCAGGGGGTGCTGCCCCCCCCCATTGACGCTGCCCCCCCCCCGTTGGTGCCCCCCCAGCTCTCCAAGCTCTTTTTCCTCTTCCCTGACCCCCATTTCAAGCGCACCAAGCACAAGTGGAGAATCATCAGCCCGGCCATGCTGGCGGAGTACGGCTTCGTGCTGCGCCCCGGGGTGAGCCAACCCTGAGAGACCCCTGAGAGCCCCCCAAAACCCTGAGAGACCCCCCCAAAACCCTGAGAGACCCCCGAGACCCCCCAAAACCCTGAGAGACCCCTGAGACCCCCCAAAACCCTGAGAGACCCCCCCAAAACCCTGAGAGACCCCTGAGACCCCCCCCCAAAATCCCCTGAGACCCCCCCCAAACCCTGAGAGACCCCTGAGACCCCCCCAAAATCCCCTGAGAGCCCCCCAAAATCCCCTGAGAGCCCCCTGAGACCCCCCCAAAACCCTGAGAGACCCTGAGACCCCCACCAAAATCCCCTGAGACTCCCTGAGACCCCTGAGACCCCCCCAAAATCCCCTGAGACCCCCCCAAAACCCTGAGACCCCCCCCAAAACCCCTGAGAGACCCCCGAGACCCCCCCCAAAACCCTGAGACCCCTCTAAAACCACCTGAAACCCCCTGAGAGCCCTGAGAGCCCCCCCAAAACCCTGAGAGACCCCTGAGACCCCCCCTGAGAGCCCCCCTAAGACCCCCCCAAAACCCTGAGACCCCCCCTGAGACCCCTGAGACTCCCTGAAATCATCTGAGACCCCCTGAGACCCCTCTAAAACCACCTGAGACCCCCCCTGAGACCCCCCCCAAAACCCTGAGACCCCCCCTGAGAGCCCTGAGACCCCCCTGAGACCCCCAAAACCCCTGAGACCCCTCTAAAACCACCTCAGACCCCCCCTGAGACCCCCTGAACCTCCTGAGACCCCCCCCCAAAACCCCTGAGATCCCCTGAGACCCCCAAGACCCCCCCCAAAACCCCTGAGACACCCTGAGATCCCCCTGAACTCCCCCAGAACCACCTGAGACCCCCAGAACCCCCTGAGCCCCCCCATAGCTCCTAAACCCCCAGAGCCCCCTGAAAACCCCAAAACCTCCTGGGCCCCTCTGAGACCCCAACCCTGAGACCCCCTAAACCCCCCTAAACCCCTGAGCCCCCCCAAAACCTGAGCCCCCCCCAAAACCCCGAGTCCCCATGAAATCCCCCAGAACCTCCTGAGCCCCCCCCAAGTTCCCTGAAATCCCCTGAGCCCCCCAAAACCCCTGAGACCCCCCCAGAACCCCCCAAAACCCCCTGAGCCCCTCTGGCACCTCCTGAGCCCCCCAAAACCCTCTGAGCCCCCCAAAACCCCTGAGCCCCCCAAAACCTCCTGAGCACCCCTGAGCCCCCCAAAACCCCCCCTGAAACCCCTGAGCCCTCCCTGAGCCCCCCAAAACCCCTCCAGTGTCTCTGATCCTGGAGCCCCCCCAGGGCCCAGGGGGGATATTGGGGTGTCATTGTGGTTTTTGGGGTGCCAGGGCCTGATGCACACGGGGATTTTGGGGTACACTGTGGTTTTTGGGGTGCCAGGGCCTGGTGTACGCAGTGTTTTTGGGGTGTCACTCAGTTTTTGGGGTGCAGGGCTTGGTGTACACGGTGATTTTGGGGTACACTGTATTTTCGGGGTGCAATGCCTGATGTACACGGTGTTTTTGGGGTACACTCTGGTTTTTGGGGTGTCTGTGTTTTTGGGGTGCAGGGCCTGGTGTGCCCAGTGGTTTTGGCGTACACTCTGGTTTTTGGAGTGCAAGGCTTGGTGTACACTGTATTTTTGGGGTACACTGTTTTTGGGGTGCAGGGCCTGGTGTACACGGTGGTTTTGGGGTACACTCAGTTTTTGGGGTGCAGTGCCTGGTGTACACGGTGGTTTTGGGGTACACTCTGGTTTTTGGGGTACACTCTGGTTTTTGGGGTGCAGGGCTTGGTGCACACGGTGGTTTTGGGGTGTCACTGTATTTTCGGGGTGCAGGGCCTGGTGTACACTGTATTTTTGGGGTACACTGTTTTTGGGGTGCAGGGCCTGGTGTACACGGTGGTTTTTGGGGTACACTGTATTTTTGGGGTGCAGGGCCTGGTTTACCCGGTGTTTTTGGGGTGTCACTGTATTTTTGGGGTACACTGTGTTTTTGGGGTGCAGGGCTTGGTGCACACGGTGTTTTTGGGGTACACTCTGGTTTTTGGGGTACACTCAGTTTTTGGGGTGCAGGACCTGGTGTACGTGGTGTTTTTGGGGTGTCACAGTGGTTTTTGGGGTACACTCTGGTTTTTGGGATGTCACTGTGTTTTTGGGGTGCAGGGCCTGGTGTGCCCGGTGTTTTTGGGGTGTCACTGTATTTTCGGGGTACCCAGGGCCTGGTGTACACGGTGACGGACGTGCCCGAGCTGCACCAGTGGATGCTGCAGCATTTTGGGGAGCACCCCCTGTTCGAGCCCGTGCCCCCCGCCCAGCTGGTGAGACTGGGGAAACTGGGGGGAATTGGGGGGCACTGGGGAAACTGGGGGAAACTGGGGGGAATTGGGGGGGACTGGGAGAACTGAACTGGGGGGACTGGGGGGCAGTGGAAGAACTGGGGGGCATTGGGGGAATGGGGGACACCGGGGGAGATTGGGGGGCACTGGGGACACTGAACTGGGGGGCACTGGGGGAATTGGGAGGAATTGGGGGCACTGGGGTGACTGGGGAAGCTGGGGGTGCTGGGAGGAACTGGGGGAAATTGGGGGAACGGAACTGGGGGACACTGGGAGAATTGGGGGACACCGGGGGCACTGGGGTGATTGGGGGAGCTGGGGGTACTGGAGGAAATTGGGGGAAATTGGGGGCACTGAACTGGGGGGCACTGGGGGGAATTGGGGGGCACTGGGGACACTGAACTGGGAGAACTGGAGGGAGCTGAGGTGGCACTGGGGGTGGCACGGGGGCACTGGGGTGGCACTGGAGATCCAGGGATGGCACGGGGAATTTTGGGGTGGCGCTGGAGGTCATCGGGTGGCATCGGGGCACAGCGGGCACTCACACAGGGGCAGCGCGGGGCTCGCTGGGGAGGTGCCCGGTGTCCCTGACCCTGTCCCTCTGTCCCTCCGTCCCTCTGTCCCTCTGTCCCCTCGCTGTCCCACTGTTCCCCCGCTCTCCGCGCTGTCTCCTCGCTGTCCCGTTGTCTCCTCGCTGTCCTGCTGTCCCCTCACTGTCCCCGCTGTCCCTCTGTCCCGCTGTCCCGGTATACCCGGTCTCCTGTCGTCTCCTCACTGTCCCCCGCTGTCCCGGTGTCCCCTCGCTGTCCCGATGTTCCCGTGTTGTCCCGGTGTCCCGCTGTCCCCTCGCTGCCCGATTGTTCCGCTGTCCCCGCTGTCCCGCTGTCCCCTCGCTGTCCCTCTGTCCCCGCTGTCCCGCTGTCCCCTCACTGTCCCCGCTGTCCCCTCACTGTCCGTCTGTCCCCGCTGTCCCCGCTGTCCCCTCACTGTCCCCGCTGTCCCTCTGTCCCCGCTGTCCCCGCTGTCCGTCTGTCCCCGCTGTCCCCTCACTGTCCCCGCTGTCCCCTCACTGTCCGTCTGTCCCCGCTGTCCCCGCTGTCCCCTCACTGTCCCCTCGCCGTCCCCGCTGTCCCCGCTGTCCCCGCTGTCCGTCTGTCCCCCGCTGTCCGTCTGTCCAGGCCGCGGACCCGCTGCTGCCGCTGCTGCCGGCGGTGACCGAGGAGGGGCAGCGGGCGCGGCGGGCGGGGCGCCCCCCCAGCACCGCCGTGTTCCGCCGCCGGCCCGACCCCCCCGCGGCGGCGCCGTGACCCCCCCGCGCCCCCTCCCCGTTTTGTAATAAAGTCACAAAATGTCCCCAAGGCTGCTCGGGGATGGGGGGGTGGTCCCGGTGCCGGGAACGGGGCCCGGCGCCCGTTCCTGCCTCAGTTTCCCCATCGCAGAAAGCCCCGGGCTGGCGGTGCCGCCCCCCCCCCCCCCCCCGCGCACACCGGGGGCTTCCCGGGGGTTCCCGGTGGGGCCGGGCGGGAATTACGGGGAATGGGGGGGCGGGAAGTGGGGGGAGCCGTGAGCGCCCCCCCGGGACCGGACCGGTGTTACCGGGGATGCTGGTGGGACCGGGAGCGGGGGAACCGGCACCCCCCGACCCCCCAAAACATCCCGGGGTGTCACCGGGGGGGTTCTGGGGGTGTCACCGGGGTTTTGGGCTGCCGAGGATGTCCCTGGGGGATGCCGGGGGTGTCACCCGGTGGGGTTTGGGGTGCCGGCCGTGTCACCGGGGGATTTGGGTGTCACCGGGGGGGTTTTGGAGTTCTGGGGGTGTCACCGAGAGGGTTTGGGGGCTGTCGCTGGCCGAGTTTGGGGTGCCAGGGGCACCAGCAGGGGGTTCTGGGGGTGTCCCCGGGGTTGCTGGGGGTGTCACTGCAGGGTCGGGGATGTCACCGGGGGTTTTGGGGTCCTGGGGGTGTCACCGGCTGGGGTTTAGGGGTGTCGCCGAGGGTGTCACCGGAGCGATTCTGGGGTTCTGGGGGTGTCCTCGGGAGAATTTGAGGTGCCAGGGGTGCCACCAGGGCGCTTTGGGGATGTCACCGGAGCGATTTTGGGGTTCTGGGAGTGTCACCGAAAGGGTTTGGGGTGTCACTGGCCGAGTTTGGGCTGCCAGGGGCGTCACCGAAGGGTTTTAGGGTTCTAGGGGTGTTACCGAGGGGGCTTGGGGTGCCAGGCTCATCACCGGAGGGTGCTGGGGGTGTCCCCGAGGGGGTTCTGGGGATGTCACCGGGGGTCTGGGGTGCCGAGGGTGTCACCGGGGAGATTTTTTGGGTTCTGGGGGTGTCACCGGGGTTGCTGGGGGCGTCACTGAGGGTTGGTTTGGGGTTCTGGGGGTGCCACCGGGGGGTCCCGGGGGTGTCACAGGGGAATCTGGGGGTGTCACCGGGGGGATTTTGGGGTTGTGACCGGGGTTGCTGGGGGTGTCACAGGGGATTTTGGGGTGCCGGGGGTGTTCACAGGGGTTTGGGGTGCCTGGGATCACCGGAGGTTTGGGGTTCTGGGGGTGTCACAGGGGAATTTGGGGTGCCGAGGCTGTCCCCGAGGTTTTGGGGTCTCGGGTCCGTGCGCGCCCCCCGTTCTGCCCTCGCGTGTGCGCGCCTTGGGGGGCGGGGCCACGCAGCCACGCCCCGCACACATCTCGTGAGAGTGCCCCGCTATGCAAATCAGCCAGCTTGGGGGCGTGGCTTAGCTATTTAGGGCGGGGCGCGAATCCCAATTTGGTGTTGTGGGGCGTGGTTTGCGCTCGGGGGGCGTGGCTTCCGAGGAGGGGGCGTGGCCTGCCCGGCTGCACGTGGGCGCTATAAAAGCCCGGCCGGGGCCCCCCCCCGCAGTCGAGGCTCGGCCCCGCGGCCCCCCCGAACCCCGCTGTGATCCCCCGGTCCCTCCGAGCCCCTCCCGGATCCCTCCCGGTTCCCCCCGAGCCCCGCCGGGTCCGGCAGCGCCCTCCCGGTGGTGTCCCCGGTGTCCCCCCGAGCCCCCGGTGGCGTCCCCGCCATGTCCCCCGGTCTCCGCCTGCCCGCCCGGGCCGCGCTCCTGTCCCGCTCCCCGCCCGAGCCGGGGCTCCCCCCCCGAGCCCCTCCGGTCCCCGCCGCCCCCTCCCCGCCCTCCCGGAGCCCCCGGAGCCCTCCCGGCCCCGGGGCCTGGCCGAGATGCCCGGACCGAGCTCCGCCGCCTTCATCTTCGAGCTGCTGTGCCGGGGCGGCGTGCGGAGGCTGCACGAGATGCAGGTGAATGGGGGTGGGGGCTCCCCCCGAGACCCCCGGGGGAGGAGGAGGCGGGGGGGGGGGGTCCCAATGCCGCTGCTTCGGAGCCTGGGGGGGGGACAGAGCCCCCCAGATTGGGGACGGGGGTTGGAGGAGATGGGGGGACCCAGCGAGAGGCGGGGACAGCAGCCTGGTGACACCGTCCTGGCTGGGGGGACATCAGAGCCACCAGCGCGAGTGTCCGGGGGGACAGGGGGGACACGGGACAGGGGACTCGGATCTCTGTCCCCGGGGCTGGGTGGGGTCGGGACACCCCGAGGTGCCCCCGGGACTCTCGGGGGTGGCGCTGGGACCCCGAGCTGGGCACGGCCAGAGCGGCCCCGGCTCGGGGAGGACAGCGGGGACGGGGACGGGGCCACCCCCGGGGGTCACACAGAGGGACAGGGACAGTGTGACAGCGGGGCCGGGACACCAGGACCTGCCCGTGTCCCGCGTCCCCCTGAGCAGCCCCGGGCACCGCCCGCGCCCGGTGTGACCCCCGGTGTCCCCCGGTGTGACCCCCGGTGTGACCCTCAGTGTCCCCCGGTGTGACCCTCGGTGTGACCCCCAGCGACACTCGGTGACACCGATCCCCCCTCACCGGTTCATGCCCGCTCCTGGTCCATACCCGGTCCCGGTTCGGCCCGGTGTGACCCCCGCACTGTGTCCCCACCTGGTACCTGCCCGGTCCCGGTTTGATCCGCTGTGAACCCCCCGGTGCCGGTCCCGGTTCGGTCGCGGGGTGACTCCTCCATGTCCTCCCCGCCCCCGGTCCATACCCGGTCCCGGTTCGGCCCGGTGTGACTCCTTCACGTCCCTCCCGCCTCCGGTTCATGCCCGATTCTCGGTTTAGGCCGGTCCCGGTTCTGTCCGGTGTGACCCCACTGTGTCCCCCACCCGGTCCATGCCCGGTCCCGGTTCGGCCCGGTGTAACGCCCCGTGTCTCCACCCAGTCCGGTCCGTTCCCGTGTAACCCCTCGCGTCCCGCAGGTGCACGGGCGCTCCCGGTTCGGCCCGGTGTGGCGGGCCCGCTTCGGGCCGGTGCTCACGGTTCACGTGGCCGAGCCCGCGCTCGTGGCCCAGGTGCTGCGGCAGGAGGGCCCCGAGCCCCGGCGCGCCCTCAGCTGCCCCTGGAAACAGCACCGGGAGCTGCGGGGGGCACCGGGGGGGCTCCTGACCCTGTGAGTGCCGCGGCTGGGGCGGATTCGGGGGGAAATTGGGGTGGATTTGGGAAAAATTGGGGGGAAACTTAGCGGGGATTTGGGGATTTGTCCCTGGGCCCGGGGGGGCCGGGGGCGCTCGGGGGGGGAGGCTTTGGGCTGGGTTGGGGGTCGGGGCTCCCTGTGGGATCTGGGGAGGGGTCGGGGGCTCCCTGTGGGATTTGGGGAGGGGTTGGGGGCTCCCTGTGGGATTTGGGGAGGGGTCGGGGGCTCCCTGTGGGATTTGGGGGAGTCAGGGCTCCCTGTGGGATTTGGGGGGCCCGTGGGCTCCCTGTGGGATTTGGGGAGGGGTTGGGGGCTCCCTGTGGGATTTGGGGAGGTGGGCGTTGGGAGCTCCCTGTGGGATTTGGGGGGCCCGAGGGCTCCCTGTGGGATTTGGGGAGGGGTTGGGGGCTCCCTGTGGGATTTGGGGAGGGGTCGGGGGCTCCCTGTGGGATTTGGGGAGGGGTCGGGGGCTCCCTGTGGGATTTGGGGAGGGGTCGGGGGCTCCCTGTGGGATTTGAGGAGGGTTTGGGAGCTCCCTGTGGGATCTGGGGGGTCCCCCCGGGCTCTCTGGGCCTGGGGGTGTCCGTGCCCCCCCCGGGGCTCCCCCCCCCCCCCGCCCGTTCCGGGAAGGGCCCGTGGGGTG
This sequence comes from Passerculus sandwichensis, assembly GCA_031885435.1. Taxonomy (NCBI): domain Eukaryota; kingdom Metazoa; phylum Chordata; class Aves; order Passeriformes; family Passerellidae; genus Passerculus; species Passerculus sandwichensis. Next base: position 5,145,422 of record CM063161.1, read on the forward strand.
CGGGGGGGGCCCGGGGGTGACTCAGGCGTGATTCAGCCCCCCCTGCCCCTCCCCCCCTGCCCCCCCCCCGGATGTGAGTAACTGCCCGGGGGGGGCCCAGCCCCGCGTGGGCCGGGGGAGGGACCCCGAACCCCCCCGAACCCCCCCCGGCCGGAGCCAGCACGGGAACGGGGCCCGGGGGCTCTCACGGGTGCCCCGGTGACACCTGCGGGGGGGGGGGCTGTGTCACCTGTGTGTCACCTGTGTCCCATTTGTGTCCCCTGTGTCCCATTTGTGCCCCCTGTGTGTCCCCTGTGTGTCCCCTGTGTCCCACCTGTGTCCCATTTGTGTCCCCTGTGTCCTGCCTTTGTCGTCTGTGTCCCACCTGTGTCCTGCCCGTGTCCTGCTTATGTCACCTGTGTCCCCATGTCCTCCCTGTGTCCCCTCTCTGTCCCCTCTGTGTCCCACCCGTGTCCTCCCTGTGTCCCCTCTCTGTCCCCTCTCTGTCCCATTTGTGCCCCCTCTGTGTCCCCTGTGTCCCCTGTGTGCCTCGTGTCCCACCTGTGTTCCCCGCGTGGTCCCCGTGTCCTGCCCGTGTCCCCCCCTGTGTCCCCGTTCTCTGTCCCTGCCGTGTCCCTGTCCTTCACCCCTGTCCCCATCCCCATCCCCCGTGTCCCTGTCCCCCTCTTCCCGCGTGTTCCCATGTCCCCGTGTCCCCTCCGTGCCCGGTGTCACCCGTGTCCCTATGCCCCAGCCATGTCCTCTGTGTCCCCATGTCCCCTACACGTCCTCATGTCCCCTCCTGTGCCGTGTCCCTTATGTCCCATCCTGTGCCATGCCCTCTGTGTCCCCCATGTGCCCCACACACATCCTCATGTCCCTCATGTCCCCATCCTGTCCCCTGTCCCCCTGTCCCGCGACTCTGTCCCCGTGCCCTGTGTCCCCCATGTCCCCCTGACGCTGTCCCTTGTCCCCCATGTCCCATCCTGTACCATGTCCTCCATCCCCTGTGTCCCCCTGACTCTGTCTCTGTCCCCATGTCCCCATCCTGTCCCCATCCCCCTGTCCCCCATCTCTGTCCCTGTCCCCCCGTCCCCCGCGTCCTCCTGTCCCCCTGATGCTGTCCCTGTCCCCCCTGTCCCCCATATCCTCCTGTCTCCCTGTCCCTTTGTCCCCCTTGTGTCCCTGTCCCCATCCTGTCCTTGTCTCCCTGTCCCCATCCTGTCCCTCTTCTCTGTGACGCTGTCCCTGTCCCCTGTCTCCTGTGCCCCCCTGTGTCCCCTGTCCCCGTGACTCTGTCCCCAGTGTCCCCAGGGAGGGCGACGCGTGGCGCGGCTCCCGGCGGGTCCTGACGCTGTCCCTGTCCCCGCTGTCCCCATGTCCCCCAGACTCTGTCCCTGTCCCCCTGACTCTGTCCCTGTCCCCATGTCCCCATGTCCCTATGACTCTGTCCCTGTCCCCCAGACTCTGTCCCCGTCCCCGCTGTCCCCCTGACTCTGTCCCTGTCCCCAGGGAGGGCGATGCGTGGCGCGGCTCCTGTCCCTGTCCCCTATCCCTCTGTGTCCCCGCTGTCCCCCTGACTCTGTCCCCAATGTCCCCAGGGAGGGCGATGCGTGGCGCGGGTCCTGATGCTGTCCCTTGTCCCCCGTGTCCCCCTGAGTGTCCCCAATGTCCCCAGGGAGGGTGACGCGTGGCGCGGCTCCTGTCGCTGTCCCTGTCCCCGTGTCCCCCAGACTCTGTCCCTTGTCCCCCGTGTCCCCCTGACTGTCCCCAATGTCCCCAGGGAGGGTGACGCGTGGCGCGGCTCCTGTCACTGTCGCTGTCCCCTATCCCTCTGTGTCCCCGCTGTCCCCCTGACTGTCCCCAATGTCCCCAGGGAGGGTGACGCGTGGAGCGGCTCCTGATGCTGTCCCTTGTCCCCCGTGTCCCCCTGACTGTCCCCAATGTCCCCAGGGAGGGTGACGCGTGGCGCGGCTCCCGGCGGCTCCTGGCCCGGGCCCTGCTCCGCCCGGGCGCTGCCGAGGCCTTCGCGCTCCCGGTGGCCGCGGCCGTGACCGAGCTCGTGGCGCGGCTGCGGCGGCTGCGGCGGCGCCACCCCCGGGGGCTCGTGCGCGACATCGGCACCGAATTCAACCGGTTCGGGCTCGAGGGTGAGCGGGACCCCGAAACGGGGAGGGGGGACCGCAAAAATGGGGATGGGAAAGCCCGAAATGGGGAGGGGAACACCAAATGGGGATGGGGGACCCCAAATGGGAGGGGGAACCCCGAAATGGGGAGGGGGGAGCCCGAAATGGGGAGGGGAACAGCAAATGGGGATGGGGGACCCCAAATGGGGAGGAGGGAGCTCGAAATGGGGAGGGGGGAACGAGAAATGGGGAGAGGGACCCCAAATGGGGATGGGAAACCCCGAAATGGGGAGGGGGAGCCTTAAATGGGGAGGGGGAACCCCGAAATGGGGATGGGAAACCCGAAATGGGGAGGGGGAACCCCGAAATGGGGAGGGGGGAGCCTGAAATGGGGATGGGGAGCCCGAAATGGGGAGGAGGGAGCTCGAAATGGGGATGGGGGACCCCAAATGGGGAGAGAGACCCCAAATGGGAAGGAGGGAGCTCGAAATGGGGAGAGGGACCCCAAATGGGAGGGGGAACCCCGAAATGGGGTTGGGAAACCCAAAATTGGGAGGGGAACCCCGAAATGGGGAGGGGGGAGCCCGAAATGGGAGGGGGAACACCAAATGGGGATGGGGGAACCCGAAATGGGGAGGGGGAACCCGAAAAAGGGGAGGGGGACCCCAAATGGGGATAGGGGAACCCCAAACAGGGATGGGGAACCCTGAAATGTGGTTGAGGAGCCTCAAAAAGGGAAGGGGGCACCCTAAAAAAGGGAGAGGGGGAATTGCGAAAGAGATGGGGGATCCTGAAAAGATTGGGGAACCCCAAAGGGGATGGGGCACCCCAAAAGGGATGGGGAGTCCTAAAGAGTGGGGACCCCCACGGGGACCCCCCAGGGGCACCCCAGGTCTCCTCCCACCCCCAGGGGTCCCCAGGTCCCCCCATGGTGCTCCCTGTGTCCCACAAGGCTCCAGGGCCCTTCTGTCCCCCGGTGTCCCCAGGGACTCTCGGATCCCCCTCAGTGTCCCCACATCCCAATGTCCCCAGGGTCCCCATTGTCCCAATGTCCCCATTGTCCCAGGGTCCTGATGTTCCTCTGTCCCAGTGTCCCCACATCCCAATGTCCCCAATGTCCCCAGGGTCCCCATGTCCCAATGTCCCAGTGTCCCCATGTTCCTCTGTCCCAGTGTCCCATGTCTCAAGTCCCCATGTCCCAGTGTCCCCATGTCCCAATGGTCCCTGTGTCCCAGTGTCCCCATGTCCCAATGTCCCCAGTGTCCCCATTGTCCCAGTGTCCCCATGTTCCTCTGTCCCAGTGTCCCCATGTCTCATGTCTCCATGTCCCCAGTATCCCAAGTCCCCATGTCCCAATGTCCCCAATGTCCCCTGTCCCTGTGTCCCAGTGTCCCCAATGTCCCCTGTCCCAGTGTCCCCAATGTCCCCATTGTCCCAGTGTCCCCATGTTCCTCTGTCCCGGTGTCCCCAATGTCCCCATTGTCCCAGTGTCCCCAATGTCCCCTGTCCCAGTGTCCCCAATGTCCCCATGTCTCCCTGTCCCAGTGTCCCCATGTCCCAATGTCCCCAATGTCCCCTGTCCCAGTGTCCCCAGTATCCCAAGTCCCCATGTCCCAGTGTCCCCATGTCCCAATGTCCCCAATGTCCCCTGTCCCAGTGTCCCCAATGTCCCCAATGTCCCCTGTCCCACAGCCATCTCCTGGGTGCTGTTCTCCTCCCGCCTGGGCTGCCTTGGGGACCCTGGGGACAGCGGGGACAGCGGTGACACCGAGGCCGTGCTGCAGAGCGTGGGGGCGGTGCTGGCGCTGACCCTGGTGACAATGGCACTGCCACGTCCCCTCCTGCGCCTCGTCCCCGCGCCCTGGGACGCCTTCTGCCACGCCTGGGACCAGCTCTTCGCCTTCGGTGAGGGACAGGGGACACGGGGACATTGTGGTGACCTCCCATGGGGACATGGGGACACCATTGGTGACCTCACATGGGGACACAGGGACACGGGGGACACCGTGGTGACCTCCCATAGGAACATGGGGCCATCATATGGGGACATGGGGACATCCCAGAGGGACATGGGGACATCATATGGGGACACGGGGACATCCCAGAGGGATATGGAGATGTCCCACAGCCATGGGGGACATGGGGACACTCCTGATCACCTTCAGCCAAGGGGACAGGGGGGACACCGTGGTGACCTCCCATGGGGACATGGGGACATCCCAGTGGGATTTGAGGATGTCCCATGGCCATGGGAACATGGGGACATTCCTGCTGGCCTTCAGCTGAGGGGACATGGGGACACAGCGGGTCCTCCCAGGGCTGTGGTGAGGGGACACAGGGGACATGGGGACATCCAAGGGACACAGACACACCCTGTGGGGTCACAGGGATGTCCCATGACCGTGACAGTCCCCTGCCATGTCCCACGCTGATGGCACGTGGCCCTGGTGGCACCGATGGGGACTTGGTGACAACGCGTGGCCACGGTGGCCCTGGTGACACCGATGGGGACTTGGTGACAACGCGTGGCCACGGTGGCACTGACGGCCGTTGTTGTCCCCAGCCAAGGGACACGTGGACCGGCGCGTGGCCGCGGGTGGCAGCGCGGGGGCCGCTGGCCGAGGGGGACGCGTGTGTCACCGACCTGCTGGCCCGGGAGCGCGTCCCCGTCGCCAGCATCTATGGGAACGTCACCGAGCTGCTGCTGGCCGGGGTGGACACGGTGAGGACGGTGGCACCGCGGTGTCCCCGCTGTCACTGCCGCGGGCCCCGCTGATGTCACCGCGTGTCCCCAGGTGGCCAGCACGCTGGCATGGAGCCTGTACGAGCTGGCACGGAACCCGGGGGCGCAGGCGGCCCTGCACCGCCAGCTGCTCGCTGCCACTGCCACCAACGGCGGTGACAGTGACAGTGACAGTGCCACCACCGAGCGTGCCACTGCTGCTGCCACCGCCGCCGCGCTGGGACGGCTGCCACTGCTGCGGGCGGTGGTGAAAGAGACCCTCAGGTGACAGGGACACGGGGACATGGGGACAGTGATGGGACATGGGGACAGTGATGGGACACGGGGCAGTGATGGGACATGGGGACATGGGGACAGTGATGGGACATGGGGGCAGTGATGGACACGGGGGCAGTGATGGGACATGGGGACATGGGGACACTGATGGGACATGGGGACACTGATGGGACATGGGGACACTGATGGGACATGGGGGCAGGAACATGGCCACAGGGACACGGGGCTGGGGACATGGGGACAGTGATGGGACATGGGGATGGGGACATGGGGAGAGGGATTGGGAAATGGGGACAGGAACACAGAGGGACATAGGGACATGGGGACAATGGGAATGGGGACATGGGGACAGGGGGAGAGGGACTGGGACATGGGGACAGTGATGGGACATGGGGACATGGGGACAGTGATGGGACATGGGGACAGTGATGGGATGTGGGGGCAGGAACATGGCCACAGGGACACAGGGCTGAGGACATGGGGACACTGATGGGACATGGGGACATGGGGAGAGGGATTGGGAAATGGGGACAGTGATGGGACATGGGGACAGGAACATGGACACAGGGACACGGGGGTGGGGACATGGGGACAGTGATGGGACATGGGGACAATGGCAATGGGGACATGGGGAGAGGAATTGGGATATGGGGACAGGAACAAGGACAGACATGGGGATGGGGACACAGAAATGGGGACACAGAGACATAGGGACAATGGGAATGGGGACATGGGGACAGGAACATGGACACAGGGACATGGGGATACAGAAATGGGGACAATGGGAATGGGGACATGGGGACAGGAACATGGACACAGGGACATGGGGATACAGAAATGGGGACAATGGCAATGGGGACATGGGGAGACGGATTGGGATATGGGGACGGGAACACAGAGGGACACAGGGATGGGGACATGGGGACACAGGGACACGGGGATTGCGACAGTGATGGGACATGGGGAGAGGGACACAGGGAAAGGGATTGGGGGACAGGAAGACAGAGGGACACAGGGATGGGGACACCGGGACATGGGGACAGTGGGAATGGGGACAGGGGGACAGGGGGACAGGGATTGGGATATGGGGACAGGAACATGGATACAGGGATGGGGACACGGAAATGGGGACATGGGGACATGGCCAGGGGGTGAGGGACACAGCTGGGAATGGGACAGGGATGTGGATAAAGATGGGGATGGGACAGGATGGGTTTGGGGACAAAATGGGGACAGGGATGGGGACAAGGAGGAGGACAGGGCGGGGATGAGGATGGGACAATGAAGGGATGAAGACGAGGATGAGGAGGGGGATGAAGGTGGGGACAGGATGAGGTCAGGGACAGGGAGGTGACACCAGCTGTCCCCCTCCCCAGGCTGTACCCCGTCATCCCGGCCAATGCCCGCGTTGTCCCCGAGTGTGACATCCGCGTCGGTGACTACCTGGTGCCACGCCAGGTGAGCCAGGGGGACACCCCGCAGCCCGGGGCTCCCGGTGTCCCCAGGGTGTCCCCAGGGTGTCCCCGGGGTGTCCCCGGGGTGTCCCCACTGACCCCGTGTCCCCGCAGACCCTCATCACCCTGTGCCATTACGCCACATCCCGTGACAGCCGCTACTTCCCCCGCGCCCGACGCCTTCCGCCCGGAGCGCTGGCTGCGCCACGGGGACAGCGGGGACACTGGGGACACCTCTGGGGACACCTCTGGGGACACCCCCGGGGACACCCCCGGGGACACCCCCGGCCCCAGGCACCCCTTTGCCTCCCTGCCCTTCGGCCTCGGCCCTCGCAGCTGCGTCGGGCGCCGCCTGGCCGAGCTGCAGCTGCACATGGCGCTGGCACAGGTGGGTGTCCCGTGTCCCCTGTCCCCACGGTGTCCCCACGGTGTCCCCACGGGGTCACTCACTGTCCCTGCTGTCCCCCAGATCCTGCTGCGCTTCGAGGTGCGGCCGGAGCCCGGGGGGGGGCCGCGTGCGCCCCATGACCCGAACCCTGCTGGCCCCCGGGGCCCCATCAGCCTGCGCTTCCTCGAGAGGTGACACCGGGGACAGGGGGACACGGGGACACTGCAGATACATGGGGACAGCGGGGACGTGGGGACACCAGGGACATGGGGACATGAGGCCACTGGAGACACCAGGGACTGGGGAGATACATGGGGACACTGGGGACACTGCAGATACATGGGGACACTGGGGACACCAGGGACTCTGGAGATACATGGGGACACTGAGGACACCGGACATACATGGGGACATGGGGACACTGAGGACACTGGGGACACCAGGGACTCTGGAGATACATGGGGACATGGGGACACTGAGGACACTGGGGACACCAGGGACTCTGGAGATACATGGGGACACTGGGGACACCAGGGACACCAAGGACAGAGGACATCAGAGACTCTGGAGACATTGAGACACCAGGGACACCAGGGACATTGGGGACACCAAAGACTCTGGAGATACATGGGGACATTGGGGACACCAGGGTGACCTCGACCCCCAGCGGTGACTTCAGCACCAGCGATGGCACCGACCCCAGTGGTTGCCTTGACACCTCAGTGTCCCCAGTGTCATCCCAGCCCTGTCCCTGTGGTGACCCCAGCCCCCCAGAGGTGGCCCTGACCCCTCGGTGACATTGGCTGTGGTGGCAGCAGCCCGTGGCGCTGCTGGCTCTGGCAGTGTCACACACCCTGTGCTGGCCTTGTCCCCAGTGTGTCCCCAACCCCGTGCGAACCTCAGCCTTGGTGGCGGCCGTGACTCCCTGCTGGTGGCCTTGTCCCCAGGGTGTCCCCAAGCCCATGGGGGTGACTCTGTGGTGGTGGCCTTGAAACCTGTGGTGTCCCCAACCCTATGGGGGTGACTCTGTGGTGGTGGCCTTGTCCCCAGGGTGTCCCCAACCCCATGGAGGTGACTCTGTGGTGGTGGCCTTAAACCCTGTGGTGTCCCCAGCCCTATGGGGGTGACTCTGTGGTGGTGGCCTTCACCCTGTGGTGTCCCCAACCCTATGGGGGTGACTCCCTGCTGGTGGCCTTGTCCCCAAGGTGCCCCCCCGGAGGGGGGTCAGGTTTATTTATTAGCAAATAAAGCAATTTTGGGGTTTTGGCATTTTTGGGGGTTGTGGCATTTTGGGGTTTTGGGCATTTTGGGGTTTTGGCATTTTGGGGTTTGGGCATTTTGGGATTTTGGCATTTTGAGGTTGTGGCATTTTGGGGTTGTGGCATTTTGGGGTTTTGGCATTTTGGGGTTTGGGCATTTTGGGGTTGTGGCATTTTGGGGTTTTGGCATTTTAGGATTTTGGCATTTTGGGGTTTGGGCATTTTGGGGTTTTGGCATTTAGGATTTTGGCATTTTGGGGTTGTGGCATTTTGGGGTTTTGCAGCTCCGCTCTCCCCCTCCCCTCCCTCCCCCCCCATGCCCCGCCCTGCCCAGGTGTGCCCGGGGCTGAGGTGGCACCGCGGGGGGGGCACACAGGGACCCCCGGACACGTCACGGTGCCCACGGGGGGTGTCGGGGGTGTCGGGACCCCCCGTGGGGTTTAACCCGGTCGGTGCCACCCTCGCTGGGTGGGGGGGGGGGTCAATGTCGCAGGTGGGGGGGGGCGCTGACGTCAGCACAGGGGACTCTGGACCCTCGAGGGGACCCTGGGGCAGCCGAGCGTGGTGACCCCCCCTGGCCGGGACAACCCCCTCCCCCCCCCGGGCCGGGACACACCCTCCCCCAGTGCGGGGGGCATCCCTCGGGCTGGAGATTGGCACGGGGCTCACCTGGGCACCCCCCGAGCTCACTGGGGCACCCCTGAGCTCACCTGGGCACCCTGAGCTCACCTGGACACTCCTGAGCTCACTGGGGCACCCCTGAGCTCACCTGGGCATTCCTGAGCTCACCTGGGCATTCCTGAGCTCACCTGGGCACTCCTGAGCTCACGTGGGCACCACCCGAGCTCACCTGGGCATTCCTGAGCTCACTGGGGCACCCCCGAGCTCACCTGGGCATTCCTGAGGTCACCTGGGCACCCCTGAGCTTACGTGGGCACCCCCAAGCTCACCCTGGCAGTGCTGGGCTCACCTGGGCACCCCCCTCAAAACTCACCTGGGCACCCCCCCAAGCTCACCTGGGCACCTCCCCAAACTCACCTGGGCACCACCCCTGAGCTCAGCCTGGGCATTCCTGAGCTCACCGGGGCACCCCTGAGCTCACCTGGGCGGTGCTGAGCTCACCCTGGCAGTGCTGGGCTCACCTGGGCACCCCCCTCAAAACTCACCTGGGCATTCCTGAGCTCACCTGGGCACCCCCAAGCTCACCCTGGCAGTGCTGGGCTCTCCTGGGCACCCCCCCCCAAGCTCACCTGGGCACCCTGAGCTCACCTGGGCACCCTGAGTTCACCTGGGCAGCGCTGAGCTCACTTGGGCACTCCCCGAGGTTACCTGGGCACCCCAAATCATCTGGGCACCCTCGGGCTCACCTGGGCACCCTCGGGCTCACTTGGGCACCCTGAGCTCACCTGGGCAACCTCCTGAGCTCACCTGGGCACTGGGGGTCACCGGGGTGGGCACCGAGGAGAGAGGGGGGATTCGGGGGGCTGGGCTGGGCGGTGGGGGGCACTGGGATGCCCGGAGCCAGGGAGGGGGCACTGGGGCTGCGTGCCCCCCCAGGGTGGCACAGCACGAGCCCGTGGCCAAGGCGGGCACAGGCAGCTCCCGCGAGCGGCTCCGCGGGCACCGCGAACGGGCAGTGCCCACGGGGGGGGTTCGGGGTGCCCCCCAGCATCTGCGGGGGCGGCTCTGCTCGGGCACCCCAACATCGGCTGGTGAGAGCCCGGACTGCCCCGGGGCACTGGGAACAGGGGTGCCAGGGGTGGGGTGGTGCCCCCCGAAACTGCCCCCCAAAACTGCCCATCAAAAACGCCCCCAAAACTGCCCCCCAAAAACACCCCCAAAAACACCCCCCAAAAACAACCCCAAAACTGCCCCCCAAAAACACCCCCAAAAACACCCCCTAAAACACCCCCAAAAAGGCCCCCCAAAACACCCCCTAAAAACGCCCACAAAACACCCCCAAAAACGCCCCCCCAAAACACCCCCAAAACCACCCCCCCAAAATCATCCCCCAAACCACCCCCCAAAAACGCCTCCAAAACCACCCCCAAAAAACACCCCCAATACTGCCCCCCAAAAACGCCCCCAAAAACACCCCCAAAAACCACCCCCAAAAAACACCTCCCAGAACTGCCCCCCAAAAACGCCCCCCAAAACACCCCCAAAAACGCCCCCAAAAACACTTCCCAGAACTGCCCCCCAAAAACGCCCCCAAAAACGCCCCAGGGCCTGCATTGGGGGGGTGTCAGTTTTTGGGGTTCCCCCTTTCCCAGCCAATAACGGGCAGTGCCCCCCCTCACCCTGTGTCACTGGGGGGGGGGGTCCCTGCTGCCTGGGGGGCCCCCCCAGAATGAGCCCGAGCCGAGGTCAGTGGTACGTGTTTATTGGGGGGGGGGGGGACACGGTGACACCCCCCGTGGTGACAGCGGGGGGGGGGGGGGGGGGAGGTGTCCCCGTGCCCCCCAAAATGGGTCTGGGGGGGTAGGAGGTGTCCCCCTGCCCCCCAAAATGGGTCTGGGGGGGGGTTGGAGGTGTCCCCCCTGGGTCTGGGGGCGTTGGGGGTGTCCCCCTGCCCCCCAAAATGGGTCTGGGGGGGGGGTTGGAGGTGTCCCCGTGCCCCCCAAAATGGGTCTGGGGGTGGTTGGAGGTGTCCCCCCTGCCCCCCAAAATGGGTCTGGGGGGGGTTGGAGGTGTCCCCGTGCCCCCCAAAATGGGTCTGGGGGGGTTGGAGGTGTCCCCCCAAAATGGGTCTGGGGGGGGTTGGAGGTGCCCCCTGCCCCCCAATATGGGTCTGGGGGGGGTTGGAGGTGCCCCCTGCCCCCCAAAATGGGTCTGGGGTGGTTGGAGGTGTCCCCCTGCCCCCCAAAATGGGTCTGGGGGTGGTTGGAGGTGTCCCCTGCCCCCCAAAATGGGTCTGGGGGGGGGGGTTGGAGGTGTCCCCCTGCCCCCCAAAATGGGTCTGGGGGGGATTTGGAGGTGTCCCCCTACCCCCCAAAATGGGTCTGGGGGGGGGTTGGAGGTGCCCCCTGCCCCCCAAAATGGGTCTGGGGGTGGTTGGAGGTGTCCCCCTGCCCCCCAAAATGGGTCTGGGGGTGGTTGGAGGTGTCCCCCTGCCCCCCAAAATGGGTCTGGGGGTGGTTGGAGGTGTCCCCCTGCCCCCCAAAATGGGTCTGGGGGTGGTTGGAGGTGTCCCCCTGCCCCCCAAAATGGGTCTGGGGGGCATTTGGAGGTGTCCCCCAAAATGGGTCTGGGGGGGGTTGGAGGTGTCCCCCAAAATGGGTCTGGGGGGGATTTGGAGGTGTCCCCCCTACCCCCCAAAATGGGTCTGGGGGGGGGTTGGAGGTGTCCCCGTGCCCCCCAAAATGGGTCTGGGGGGGGTTGGAGGTGTCCCCCCCGCCCCCCAAAATGGGTCTGGGGGGGGTTGGAGGTGTCCCCGTGCCCCCCAAAATGGGTCTGGGGGGGGTTGGAGGTGTTCCCCTCAAACTGGGGGAGCCCTGTCCTCCTCCTGCCCCCCAATTTGGTCGGGGGGGACACACACACACACACACACACATATTGGGGGGGTCACCGGTGTAAACCAGTCCAGACCAGTTTGGGGGTGCTGCGATGGGGGGGTCCTGCTGGATTTGGGAGTTTGTGACCCCCCCCAGCCCCCAAGGGGGGGGAGTGTGTGGGGAAGGATGGGGGGGGGGGGGTCGCTTTTGGGGGGGTCCTGCCCCTTGTGCCCCCCCTTCCCCCAGTGTGGGGGTGCCTGTGAGCCCCTCAGGGGTGGGTGGGGGGTGAATGACCAGTACAAACCAGTTTGGAGAGCTCAGGCTGAGATGGATTTGTGGGGGGGGGGGGTCACACCCTCCCGGGGGGGTCACCCCATGATTTTGGGGGGTGGGGGGTGGGGGTCTCCTTGTCCCCAGCGCTTCATGCGGCTGCGGGGGGGGCAGCTGTTCAGCACTGGGGGGTTCAGGGGTTCAGGACCCCCCTCCCATATTAAAGCTGTGCCCCCCCCCCCCGCTATAGGAAGGCTCCGGGGGTTGGCGCGGGGGTCGCGCTGGTTCCGGAAGCGCAGGGCGAGCCAGACCCCCAGAACCTGCAACAAACGGGGGGTGCGGGGTGTGGGGGGGCTGCTGGACCCCCCCCCCAGGGTCCTGAGACCCCCCCCGACCCCCCCCGGCCCCCCCCGTACCTCGGTGAAGCTGAAGAACAGCCCGACGCCCCCCAGGATCCGCAGCGCCTGCTCCGAGTGCTGCAGCAGCCGGGGGGCGCAGGGCGGGCACGGCGGGGCCCCCCCCGCGGGGAACTGGCACCTCTGGGGGCACACGGGGGGCTCAGGGGGGTCCCCGACACCCCCCGGCCACTCTGGGGGGGCTGAGCACAGCCCAGGGGTCCCCAAACCCCATTTCCCCCCAAAACCCCCAACCACCCCCAGCCCCCCGAGTCCCCCTCCAGCCCCCCCAGTCACCCCCAAATTCCCCTGAGCCCCCCAACACCCCAGGAGGAATCCCCAAAACCCCCCCAAACCCAGTGACCCTTGAACCCCCCAACTGCCCCCCCAAACCCCCCCAGACTCCCCTGTCACCCCCAAATTCCCCCAACCTCCCTCCCACACCCTCCAGACTCCCCAATCCCCCCAACCCCTCCCTTAAACCCCCCCAAATTCCCATCACCCCCAAATCCCCCAAACCCTCCCCGACTCCCCCAGTCACCCCTAAATCCCCCAAATTCCCCCCCAACCCCCCATTTACCCCCGAACCCCCCCAACTGCCCCCCCAAACCCCCAGACTCCCCTGTCACCCCCAAACCCCCCCCAAATTCCCCCAACCTCCCCAGACTCCCCAATACCCCCCAACCCCTCCCCTACACCCCCCCAAACCCCCCTAGACTCCCCAACCACCCCCAACTGCCCCCCCAAACTGCCCCGACTCCTCAATCACCCCCAAATCCCCCCAAACTCCCCCAAACCTCCTGACTCCCCAGTCACCCCTAAATCCCCCAAATTCCCCCCCCAACCCCCCATTTACCCCCGAACCCCCCCAAACTGCCCCCCAACCCCCCCAGACTCCCCAATTCCCTCAAACCCCCCCCAACCAAGTCCCAGGTCACCCCAAAACCCCCCTGACTCCCCAAACTCCCCCAACCCCCCCACTGCCCCCCCAAACCTCCCCAATCACCCCCAAACCCTCCCCCGACTCCCCATTTCCCCCCCACATCACCCCCAAACCCCCCTCGGACCCCTCCATTCCCCCCCCAGCTCCCCAATCACCCCCCAATCCCCCCATTTCCCCCCAAATCCCCCACAATCACCCCGAAATCCCCCCCAATCCCCCATTTCCCTCCCCCAGCCGCCCAATCACCCCCAAATGGCCCGCCAATCCCCCCCCATTTCCCCCCCCAATCCCCCCATTTCCCCCCAATCCCCCCATATCCCCCCCAACTCCCCAATCCCCCTCAAATGCCCCCCAGTCCCCCAATAACCCCCAAATCCTCCCCAATCCCCCCCATTTCCCCCCCAAATCACCCCCAAACCCCCCTCGGACCCCTCCATTCCCCCCCCAGCTCCCAATCCCCCCATTTCCCCCCATTTCCCTCCCCAGCCTCCCCAATCCCCCCCAATCCCCACAATCACCCCCAAATGCCCCCCAATCCCCCCATTTCCCCCCCAAATCCCCCCAATCCCCCCATTTCCCCCCCAAATCCTCCCCAATCACCCCCAAATGGCCCCCAATCCCCCCATTTCCCCCCCAATCCCCCCATTTCCCCCCATTTCCCTCCCCAGCCTCCCCAATCCCCCCCAATCCCCCATTTCCCCCCCAAATCCCCCATAATCACCCCGAAATCCTCCCAATCCCCCATTTCCCTCCCCCAGCCCCCCAATCACCCCCAAATGGCCCCCCAATCCCCCCATTTCCCCCCCAAATCCCCCCAATCCCCCCCAATCCCCCCATTTCCCCCCCCAAATCTCCCCCCAGTCCCCCATTTCCCCCCAAATCCCCCCCAAATCCCCCTCAATCCCCCCATTGTCCCCCCAAATCCCCCCCAATTCCCCCAAATCCCCCCAGTCCCCCCGTTTCCCCCCCAGACTCACAGCGGGGCAGTCCGGGGGTCCCCAGGGGGGGGCGCTGGCCGGGCTGGGGTCCCGGGGGGCTCCCCCAAACCGCAGCAGCCCAGCCGCAGCTGCAGCTCCGCCCGCGCCGCCCCGCTCAGCAGCGGCCAGGCCGAGCGCAGCAGCCGCTCCTGGGGGCGGGGGCACCCCAAAACCGTCAGGGACACCCACATTTATACAGGGCACCCCAAAACCGTCAGGGGCACCCCCATACTGATACAGGGCACCCCAAAAACCGTCAGGGACCCCGAAAACCGTCAGGGGCACCCCAAACCGTCAGGGACCCCCCCCCAAACCGTCAGGGACCCCCATACTGACACAGGGCACCCCGAAACCGTCAGGGGCAACCACATTGATATAGGGCACCCCAAAAACCGTCAGGGGCACCCCCAAACCGTCAGGGGCACCCCGAAACCGTATGGGGCACCCCGAAACCCGTCAGGGGCACCCCCAAACCGTCAGGGATCCCCACACTGACACAGGGCACCCCAAAAACCGTCAGGGGCACCCCCAAACCGTCAGGGACCCCCACACTGACACAGGGGCACCCCCAAACCGTCAGGGACCCCCCGAAACCCGTCAGGGACCCCCATACTGACATAGGGCACCCCAAAAACCGTCAGGGGCACCCCGAAGCCCGTCAGGGACCCCCACACTGATACAGGGCACCCCGAAACCCCCAGGGGCACCCCAAAACCGTCAGGGGCACCCCAAAAACCGTCAGGGGCACCCACATTGACACAGGGCACCCCCAAAAACCGTCAGGGACCCCCACACTGATAGAGGGCACCCCCACTTGAAACTGTCAGGGACCCCCCATATTGACACAGGGCACCCCGAAATGGTCAGGGACCCCCCCAAAAACCGTCAGGGACCCCCACACTGACACAGGGCACCCCGAAACCGTCAGGGACCCCCCCACTGACACAGGGCACCCCAAAAATGTCAGAGCCCCCAGAGCCCCCCCCCCACTGTCACAGGGCACCCCCAAACCTGTCAGTGCCCCCCAAGGCCCCCCCAAACCCCTCAGTGTCCCCCCCCACATCCACAGGGCCCCCCCCCCAAATCCCTTTGTGCCCCTCCCAGGGCTGGGGGACCCCAAGGATTTTGGGGTGCAGGGGGGGGGGGGGTCCCTGTGCACCCCAGGAATTGGGGGATGGGCTCTGGGGTCCCAGGGGGTTCTGGGGGTCCCAGGGGGTTTGGGGGGGGCCAGGGGTTTTGAGGGTCCCAGGGAGTTTTGGGGGGCCTGGGGGATTTTGGGGTGTTCTAAGGGGGGGTCCCAAAGGGTTTTGGGGGTCCCGGGGGGTCCCATGGTGTTTTGAGGCGTCCCAGGGGATTTTGGAGGTTCCCAGGGCATTTTGGGGGCTCCCAGGGGGTTTTGGGGGGTCCCAGGGGGTTCTGGGGGTCCCAATGGATTTGGAGGGGCCCGGGAGGGTCCCAGGGGGTTTTGGGGGGTCCCGGGGGATTTGGGTAACCCGGGGGGTTCTGGGGGGTCCCAGGGGGTTTTTGGGGTTCCCAGGGGTTTTTAGGGGTTCCCAGTGGGTTCTGGGGGGGTTCCCAGTGAGTTTTAGGTAACCCGGGGGGTTTTGGGGGGGTGCCAGGGTTTTTGGGGGGTCCTGGGGGGGTCCCATGGGGTTTTGGGGCTCCCAGGGCATTTCGGGGGGCTCCCAGGGGGTTATGGGGCTCCCCAATGGATTTGGAGGGGCCCGGGAGGGTCCCAGGGGTTTTGGGGGGTCCCAATGGCTTTGGAGGGGTCCCGTGGGATTTGGAGGGGCCCGGGAGGGTCCCAGGGGGTTTTGGGGGGTCCCAGGGGGTTCTGGGGGTCCCAGGGGGTTTTGGGGGGTCCCGGGGCATTTCGGGGGCTCCCAGGGTGTTTTGGGGGGTCCCGTGGGATTTGGAGGGGCCCGGGAGGGTCCCAGGGGGTTTTGGGGGGTCCCGGGGGGTTTTGGGGGTCCCCGCACCCACCTGAGCGTCGCGGCCCAGGGCGAGGCAGGCGCAGGACACGCCGAGCTGGCACAGGAACACCAGGCCCAGGATCAGCACGTACTGGGGGGGGGGTCAAGGG
The DNA here is from genome assembly GCA_031885435.1 of Passerculus sandwichensis. Taxonomy (NCBI): domain Eukaryota; kingdom Metazoa; phylum Chordata; class Aves; order Passeriformes; family Passerellidae; genus Passerculus; species Passerculus sandwichensis. The sequence goes on from CM063161.1 coordinate 5,161,809, forward strand.
GGGCACACACGCACAGAGACCCCCCAAAATCCCCTCGGGATCCCCCCCCAAATCCCCCCTGACCCCCCAAATCCCCCCTGAGCCCCCAAATCCCCCCTGAGCCCCCACAGCCAGAGCCCCTGCAGGTTTTGGGGTCCCCAGGTGGGGTTTGAGCCCCCCTGAAGGGTCTGAAGGGGGCTGAGCTGGGGGGGGCACAGGGGAGGGGGGGTTGGGGACATCCAGGGGAATTTGGGGACGCTGCCAGGGGTGCCAGGGACACCCAGGGGGCACTGGGGACATTCAGGGGGTACTGGGGACACTGCCAGGGGTGCCAGGGACATCCAGGGGGTGTTGGGGACACTGCCAGGGACATCCAGAGGGGTTTAGGGACACTGCCAGGGGTGCCAGGGACACCCAAGGGGGCTTGGGGACATCCAGGGGATGCTGGGGACACTGCCAGAGGTTCCAGGGACATCCAAAGGGGCATGGGGGACACTAATAGGGACATCCAGAGGGGTTTAGGGACACTGCCAGGGGTGCCAGGGACATTCAGGGCGGCTTGGGGACACTGCCAGGGGTGCCAGGGACATCCAAAGGGGCATGGGGGACACTGCCAGGGACATCCAGAGGGGTTTAGGGACGCTGCCAGGGGTGCCAGGGATGTCCAGGGGGTGCTGGGGACATCCAGGGGATGCTGGGGACACTGCCAGGGGTGCCAGGGACACCTAGGGGGCACTGGGGACATCCAAGGAAATTTGGGGACACTGCCAGGGGTGCCAGGGATGTCCAAGGGGGGCACTGGGGACACTGCTAGGGGTGGTAGGGACATCCAGTGGGGTGTTTGGGACAGCCAGAGGGGGTGCTGGGGACACTGCCAGGGGTGCTGGGTACCAAGGGGGGCTTTGGGCCGAGGGGACAGAGCAGGGCAGGACGTGGTGCCCAAGTGGGCTGGGGGTTCACAGAGGGGCTGGGGGTGCCAGCAGAGTCCCCTGGAGGGGTTGGGGGGTGCCCGGAGGGTCCTCGGAGGTTCTCCCCCCTCCAAAGGATACGAAGAAGAGCAGGACCTGGTGGTGCCGCAGGGCCCCGAGCAGCCCCAGCGCCGCGATCAGCAGGAGGAAGACTCCGACGGCGAAGGCTCCTCCGAGCAGGGGGGGGCTGGAACCCCCGGCCAGGCCCCGCGCCCCAGCCCGCCACGGCCACCAGCAGCACCCCCACCAGCTGCGGGCACCGGGGGGCACGGGGCAGGGGGCACCGGGCAGGGGGTACCGGGTCAGGGGGCACCGGGTCAAGGGGTACCGGGGTGGGGGGCACCGACACCCCCAGAACCCCCCCCGAACCGGGACTGTGCCCCCCGAACCGGGACTGTGCCCTTGAACCCGGGACTGAGCCCCCTCCCGAACTGGGACTGAGCCCCCCCAGCGTAACACCCCCTCCAAACCGGGAGTGAGCCCCCCCAGATAGGGACTGTGCCCCCAAACCGGGACTGTGCCCCCAAACCGGGACCGTGCCCCCAAACTGGGACTGTGCCCCCCAAACCGGGACTGTGCCCCCCAAACAGGCACCGTGCCCCCAAACCGGGACTGAGCCGCCCCCAAACCGGGACCGTGCCCCCAAACCGGGACTGAACTCCCCTCCAAACGGGGACTGTGCCCCCCAAACCGGGACTGTGCCCCCGAAGCGGGACTGAACCCCCAAACCGGGACCGTGCCCCCCAAACCGGGACTGTGCCCCCAAACCGGGACCCGTGCCCCCCCAAACCGGGACTGTGCCCCCCAAACCGGGACTGAACCCCACCCCAAACCGGGACTGTGCCCCCCAAACCGGGACTGAACCCCCCCCCCCAAACAGGGACTGTGCCCCCTAACCGGGACTGAACCCCACCCCAAACCGGGACCGTGCCCCCCAAACCGGGACTGAACCCCCCCCCCCAAACAGGGACTGTGCCCCCAAACCGGGACTGAACCCCCCCCCAAACCAGGACTGAACCCCCCCCCCCCAAACCGGGACCGTGCCCCCTAAACCGGGACCGTGCCCCCCCAAACCGGGACTGAACCCCCACCCCAAACCAGGACCGTGCCCCCCAAACCGGGACTGTGCCCCCAAACCGGGACTGAACCCCCCCAAAACGGGACTGTGCCCCCCAAACCGGGACTGTGCCCCCAAACCAGGACTGTGCCCCCCAAACCGGGACCGTGCCCTCCAAACCGGGACTGTGCCCCAAACAGGGACTGTGCCCTCGAAGCGGGACTGAACCCCCCCCAAACCGGGACTAAGCCGCCCCCAAACCGGGACTGAACCCCCCCCCCAAACCGGGACCGTGCCCCCAAACCGGGACTGAGCCACCCCCAAACCGGGACTGTGCCCCCCCAAACCGGGACTGAGCCGCCCCCAAACCGGGACCCGTGCCCCCCCCAAACCGGGACTGTGCCCCCAAACCGGGACCGTGCCCCCCAAACCGGGACTGAACCCCCCCCCCCCCAAACCGGGGACCGTGCCCCACAAACCGGGACTGAACCCCCCCCCCCCAAACCGGGACCGTGCCCCCCAAACCGGGACTGTGCCCCCCAAACCAGGACTGTGTCCCCCCTAACCGGGACTGTGCCCCCCCAGCCCTGCCCAGCCCCCCCTACAGGGGCAGCCCCAGAGCCGCCCCCAGACCGCGGGTCCCAGGAGCCCCCCCAGCTTTGGGGACCCCCCCAGCACCCCAGAACCCCAAACTGATGGGGATCCCCCGCCCTGCAGACCTCCCCAGATCCCCCCCCCAAGGCTGAGGGGTCTCCAATCTCTCTCAGAGCTGAGGGGTCCCCAATGCCCTCAGAGTCCCCTCAGGGCAGAGGGGTCCCCAATCCCCGCCCAGAAGCGTTGAGGGGTCCCCAAACCCCTCACGGCCCCTCCAGAGCTGAGGGGTCCCCACTCCTCCCCCAGACCCGAGGGGTCCCCAATCCCCCACAGTGCTGAGACGTCCCCAAACCCCTCATAGCCCCCCAGAGCTGAGGGGTCCCCAATCCCCCCCACAGGGGAGAGGGGTCCCCATTCCCCTCAGAGCGCCCCAGACTTGAGGGGTCCCCATTCCCCTCACGGCTCCCCCAGAGGGGTCCCCAATTCCCTCAAAGCCTACCCCAGAGGGGTCCCCGATCCCTTCAGAGCCCCCCTAGACCCGAGGGGTCCCCATTCCCCTCACAGCCCCCCCCCGCTCACCACATAAACCACGTTGAGGGCGCAGAGCGCGTTGCGCGAACAGGCGAAGCCTCCGCAGACCATGGCGGGCTCGGGGGCTTCGCGGCAGTCCCGGGAGGATGCTGAGGGCCCCGGGGGGTCCCGGGGGTCTCAGGGTTCCCGGGGCTCCCGGGGGTTCCGGGACGTTCCGGGCTCCCCGCGCCGCGGCCCCTTTAAACCGCGGCCCCGCGCCCGGCGCGCCCGCCCGCACTGCGCCTGCGCAGGATCCCCGCCCCGCCCACCGCGCCTTGTGTCTGCATAGCCCCGCCCTTAGGCCCCGCCCAGTACCCGTGTTTAGGCCCCGCCCCGAGCACCGTATATGGATATAGCCACGCCCACATCATAATACGCTTTCTCCTTACTGCGCATGCGCACGGCTCGGCCGTGGCGGGGCGGGGCCTCCCTGGAGGGGGCGGGACTATTTTGGAGTTGCCCCGCCCCCAGAATCTCGCCCCTCCTCCGACCCCCCCCGACCCCCCCCCCGGCCGCACAAATCCCGGCCCCGCCCAACCCCAGAACCCCCCAGGGACCCCCCCATGGCACCCCAGGACCCCCAGAGCCCCCCAGGATCCCTCCAGGATCCCCCATGGCCCCCCAGGAACCCCCCATGGCCCCCCAGGAACCCCCCATGGCACCCCAGGGACCCCTCATGGTCCCCAGAACGCCTCCAGAGCCCCCCAGGAACCCCCCATGGCACCCCAGGGACCCCTCATGGTCCCCAGAACGCCTCCAGAGCCCCCCAGGAACCCCCCATGGCACCCCAGGGACCCCTCATGGTCCCCAGAACGCCTCCAGAGCCCCCCAGGAACCCCCCATGGCACCCCAGGACCCCCCCAGTGCATCCCAGGAGCCCCCCAGAGTCCCCCAGGAACCCTCCATGGCACCCCAGGGACCCCCAGAGCCCTCCAGGATCCCCCCCATAGCCCCTGGGAGAATTCTTGGGGGCTCTGGGGGTGTCCTGGGGGCTCTGGAGGGTCCAGGGGGGCTCTGGGGGGTTCCGGGGGGGGGGCTCTGGGCAATCATGGAGGGTCATGGGGGGATTCTGAAGGACATGGGGGGGATCCTGGGGGGCTATGATGGGGTTCTGGGGGGCCATGTGGGGGTCCAGGGGGGCCCTGGGGGATCCTGGAGGGCCATGGGAGGTTCTGGGGGGTCCTGGGGGGCTCTGGAGGATCCTGGGGAACCCCAGCCCCCCCCGTGTACCCCAAATTCCCCCGTGCTCCGCCGAGGCCGCGCCCTCCTGGGAAGTCCTTGAGGGGCCACATTTGCTCCCTTATCAACGCCCCAATGATTAATTCATTAATTAATCATTAAACAGCTCCGGGGGGGCGGCGGTGGGGGCGCTTTGGGGGTCCCCCCACCCCGGGAGGGCCCAAATTTTGGGGGGGGGGGGGGGGGTCGAGTCCCCAAACCTGTCCTTGGGGTCACCAACGGGGGGAACCGGGGGTGCAGCCGGCCCGGGGCGGGGGGGGGGGGCGGTCGGGGTGGCCCCCCCGGGGTCTGGCGAGGTCGTGTCGCGACCTTGGCAGGTTATCGCGACAGCGGTAGGGGCGATAGGGGCGATAGGAGCGGCTAAAAGCGACAGCGGGCCCGGGGTGGGGGCAGCGATGGCTCCGTGGCTGCTGTGGCTGCTGCTGGCGATCGGTACCGGCACCGGGACCGGGGGGGCTCCCCCTGAGCCCCGGGAGGTACCGGAGCCCCCTCGGGCGGTACCGGAGCCCCCTCGGGAGGTACCGGAGCCCCCTCGGGCGGTACCGGAGCCCCCTCAGGCGGTACCGGAGCCCCCTCGGGAGGTACCAGAGCCCCCTCGGGCGGTACCGGAGCCCCCTCGGGAGGTACCGGAGACCCCTCGGGAGGTACCGGAGCCCCGGGCGGTGTCGGACGCGGAGCTCCGGGAGCTCTCGGAGCAGTTGCTCGCCGCGGACTCGAATCGGGCTGGGCCGGGGCAGCTGGAGCTGAACCTGGAGGGCTCGGGCAGGTGGGCACGGGGGGGGCAGGGCTGGAGGGTGGGGGGCGCTCCGTGTTCCCCTCATCCCCCTCCCCTCCGCCTGTCCCGCTCTCTGTCCCGCCCGGCTCTGTCCTCGCCCCTTGATCCCGCCTGTCCCCACCCCTGCCTTCCACCCAATCCCAATCCCAATCCCGTCCCACCCCAACCCAACCCCAAACCCAATCCCAAAGCCGATTGCATTCCATCCTAATCCCAGGCCAACCCCATCCCAGCCCTGATGCCAACCCAACCCTGATGCCAACCTCAATGCCATCCCAACCCCAATCAGATTCCATCCTGATCTCATCCCAACCCAATCCCACTCTAGTCCCAATCCCACCCCAATCCAATCTCACCCCAGTGCCATCCCATCCTAATCCCAACCCCAATCCCAATCCAATCCCAATCCCAACCCATTCCAATCCCACCCCAATCCCAATCGCATTCCACCCTAATCCCATCCCAATCCCAATTCTATCCCATCCCAACACCAACCCTGATCCCAACCCCACCCCAATCCCAACCCCACCCCAATCCCAATCCCATCCTAATCCCAATCCCACTCCAGTCTCAATCCCAATCCCAATGCAATCTCACCCCAGTGCCATCCCATCCTAATCCCAACCCCAATCCAATCCCAATCCCAACCCATTCCAATCCCACCCCAATCCCAATCGCATTCCACCCTAATCCCATCCCAATCCCAATTCTATCCCATCCCAACCCCAACCCTGATCCCAACCCCAACTCCAATCCAATCCCACCCCAACCCCACCCCAATCCCAATCCCACTCCAGTCTCAATCCCAATCCCAATCCCAATGCAATCTCACCCCAGTGCCATCCCACCCCAACCCCAATCCCATCCCGTGGTTTATCCCATCCCATGGTTTATCCCATCCCGTGGTTTATCCCATCCCGCCCCACGCCCTGTCCCGTGTCCCAGGCTGTTCTCGCGGGTGTCGCCGTCGCTCCTGGCTGTCCCCACGGTCTCGGCGCTGCTGGCCCTGCTGGACAATTACGAGCCTCAGACGGGCCGGGCTGAGGCGGAGCCGCCGGAGGAGCTGCGGGAGCAGCGGCGCTTCCTGGAGGCCGCGCTGGCCACGCCGGTGCTGGCGCTGCTCGAGCGCTTCGTGCTCGACAAAGGTGGGGACGCGATGTCCCCGTTATGTCCCCCTGTTCCCATGATGTCCCCACGCTGTTCTCCCTGTCCCCACGGTGTCCCCATGACATCCCCGCGGTGTCCCCCTGTCCCCGTGGTGACCCCACGGTGTTCCCTCTATCCCCGCAGTGTCCCCGTGGTGATCCCTCTGTCCCCACGATGTCCCCACGCTGTCCCCCTGTCCCCGTGGTGTCCCCATGGTATCTCCACAGTGTCCCCATGGTGTTCCCCCTGTCTCCCTGGCGTCCCCATAATATCCCCATGGTGTTTCCCCTGTTCCTACAGTGTCCCCATGGTGTCCCCGTGGTGTCCCCATGATGTCCCCCCTATCCCCATGGTGTCCCCACAGTGTCCCCACGGTGTCCCCATAGTCTTCCCACCATGTCCCCACTGTGTCCCCACTATGTCCCCACAGTGTTCCCCCTGTCCCCACTGTGTCCCCACGATGTCCCCGCGGTGTTCCCTCTGTCCCCGTGCTGTCCCCACGGTGTCCCCTATCCCCAAGATGTCCCCATGGAGTTCCCCCTAACCCCATGGTGACCCCTTGTCCTCCTGGCGTCCCCACGGTGCTCCCCCTGTCCCTACAGTGTCCTCACAGTGTCCCCATGATGTCCCCACAGTGTTCCCCCATCCCTGCGGTGTCCCCACAGTGTTCCCTCTGTCCCCGCAGTGTCCCCATGGTGATCTCTCTGTCCCCACGACATTCCCACAGTGTCCCCCCATTGTGCCCCTGTCCCCACAGCATCCCCACAGTGTCTCTACAACGTTCCCCTTGTCCCCACGGTCTTCCCACGCTGTCCCCACGCTGTCCCCATGGTGTTCCCCCTGCCCCCAAAGTGTCCCCATAGTGTCCCTCCTGTCCTCCTGCCCCGTCCTTAGGGCTGTACCCCCCTGTCCACACGCCCCACGCTGTCCCCAGGGCTGTGCCCCATGTCCCTGTGCTGTCCCCACGCTGTCCCCACGCTGTCCCCACGCTGTCCCCAGTGTCCCCGTGCTGTCCCCAGGGCTGTACCCCCTGTCCCCACACTGTCCCCACCCTGTCCCCACCCTGTCCCCAGGGCTGTACCCCCTGTCCCCACACTGTCCCCACGCTGTCCCCAGGGCTGTAACCCCTGTCCCCACACTGTCCCCACACTGTCCCCACGCTGTCCCCAGGGCTGTAACCCCTGTCCCCACACTGTCCCCACACTGTCCCCAGGGCTGTGCCCCCTGTCCCCACGCGGTCCCCACACTGTCCCCAGGGCTGTAACCCCTGTCCCCACACTGTCCCCACACTGTCCCCACGCTGTCCCCACGCTGTCCCCAGGGCTGTAACCCCTGTCCCCACACTGTCCCCACGCTGTCCCCAGGGCTGTGCCCCCTGTCCCCACGCGGTCCCCACACTGTCCCCAGGGCTGTAACCCCTGTCCCCACACTGTCCCCACACTGTCCCCACGCTGTCCCCAGGGCTGTGCCCCCTGTCCCCACGCGGTCCCCACACTGTCCCCACACTGTCCCCACGCTGTCCCCAGGGCTGTACCCCTCGGCCGAGGCGTTCCGGGCCGATCTCCACTCCATGTGGTTCGGGCTCTACTCGCGCTCCAAAGGAAAGGCGCTGGACTCGTCCGGCTTCGAGCACGTCTTCGTGGGTGAGGGGACACTGGGGGACACGGGGGGGACACGGGGGGACACGGGGGGACATGAAGAGACATGTGGGGACACTGGGAAGGGGGGGACACTGTGGGGATGGGAGGGAGCAGGGACAGGGGTTGAACAGGGGGACACCGAGGTGATGGGGGACACCGAGGGGGTGAGGGGACACCAAGGCAAGAGGGGGGACACCAAAGGGATGGGGGGGACACTGGGGAGGGGGGGACACCAAGGGCATTGGGGGGACACCAAGGGAATGGGGGGGACACCAAAGGGAGGGGGGGACACCAAGGGAATGGGGGGGACATCACAGGGATGGGGGGACACCAAGGGAATGGAGGGACACCAAGGGAATGGGGGGGACACCAAGGGCATGGGGGGGACATCACAGGGATGGGGGGACACCAAGGGGATAGAGGGACACTGTGGGGATGGGGGGACACCAAGGGCATGGGGGGACACCAAGAGCATGGGGGGGGACACCAAGGGCATGGGGGGGACACTGTGGGGATGGGGGGACACCAAGGGCATGGGGGGGACATCACAGGGATGGGAGGACACCAAGGGGATAGAGGGACACTGTGGGGATGGGGGGACACCAAGGGCATGGGGGGACACCAAGAGCATGGGGGGGGACACCAAGGGCATGGGGGACACCAAGGGGGTGGGGGGGGACACTGTGGGATAGAGCTGGGGAGGCTTGGGGGGCGATGCCGGGGGTCGGGGGGGCCCTGAGGGGAACAGCGGTGGTCACCGGCTGTCTGTGTCACCCGTGTCCCCAGGGGAGGTGAAGAAGGACGCGGTGTCCGGGTGTCACAACTGGGTACAGCTGCAGGCGCTGGAGAGCGCGGGGAGGCTGCAGTACCTGGGCTACACCTGGGACGGGCCCGTGAGTGGGGACAGGGGGACAGGGGGGACACAGAGGGGACACAGGGACATTGGGGAGGCTGCAGTACTGGGCTGCACCTGGGACAGGCCCATGAGTGGGGACAGGGGGACAGGGGGGACATGGAGGGGACACAGGGACATTGGGGAGGCTGCAGTACCTGGGCTACACCTGGGATGGGCCCGTGAGTGGGGACAGGGGACACAGGGACACGGGGACATGAGGACAGGGAGGACATGGGGACATGGGGGACACAGGGACATGGGGATGGCTGGAGTACCTGAGCTACACCTGGGATGGGCCTGTGAGGGGACAGGGGACATGGGGGACACGGGGGACAGGGGACACGGGGGACACGGGGGACAGGGGGACATGGGGACATAGGGAGGGATTCCTTGAGTAAGGGATGGGGACAACACTGGGGGATATGGAGACCCAGAGGACAGGGGGACATGGGGACATGGGGACAGGGGGACACGGGGACACGGGATTCATGGGGACACAGGGACAGGGGGACATGGGGACAGGGGGATATGGGGACAGGGGGACAGGGGGATATGGGGACTGGGGGACACGGGATTCATGGGGACACAGGGACAGGGGGACATGGGGACATGGGGACAGGGGGACAGGGGGACACGGGGACACGGGATTCATGGGGACACAGGGACAGGGGGACACAGGGGACATGGGGACATGGGGACAGGGGGACACGGGATTCATGGGGACACAGGGACAGGGGGACACAGGGGACACGGGGACATGGGGAGGGATTCCCTGAGCAGGACACGGGGACACAGAGGGGGCACCCACTGCAGCACCCTGGGCTCCCCTTCCTGCCCCACCCCCCTCAGGGTCCCCAGCCAAGCTCTCTGTCCCCAGGGATGTCCCCAGGGTCGCTGTCACTGTGTCCCCCAGGTGCCACCCTCCACATTCCCTCGCCGTCCCCTGGGTTGTCCCCTCTGCTTGTCCCCCTGGTGTCCCTGTCCCCAGAGGCCACACCCGCGGTCCCCCTGGGGCTGTACCCGCGTGTCCCCGTCCCCTCATGGCCTGGGTGCCCCCGTGCCCACCCCCGTGCCCCTCCCTGTGCCCCTCCCTGTGCCCCCGTGCCCACCCCCGTGCCCCTCCCCGTGCCCCTCCCTGTACCCCCCTGGCTGCGCTGTGGCTGCGGATGGGCACCCACGGCGCCGTGTCCTCCTGTCTGTCCGTCTGTCTGTGTGTGTGTCTGTGTGTCTGTGTGTCTGTCTGTCTGTCTGTGTGTCTGTCCCCGCCGTGTCCCCTTGTCTGTCTGTCTGTCTGTCTGTGTGTCTGTCTGTGTGTGTGTCTGTCTGTCTGTGTGTCTGTGTGTCTGTCTGTGTGTCTGTCCCCGCCGTGTCCCCTTGTCCATCTGTCTGTGTGTGTGTGTCTGTGTATCTGTGTGTGTGTGTGTGTATCTGTGTGTCTGTCCCCGCCGTGTCCCCCTGTCTGTCTGTCTGTCTGTGTGTCTGTCTGTGTGTGTGTGTGTGTCTGTCTGTGTGTCTGTGTGTCTGTCTGTGTGTCTGTCCCCGCCGTGTCCCCTTGTCCATCTGTCTGTGTGTGTGTGTCTGTGTATCTGTGTGTGTGTGTGTGTATCTGTGTGTCTGTCCCCGCCGTGTCCCCCTGTCTGTCTGTCTGTCTGTGTGTCTGTCTGTGTGTGTGTGTGTGTCTGTCTGTGTGTCTGTGTGTCTGTCTGTGTGTCTGTCCCCGCTGTGTCCCCTTGTCTGCCTGTCTGTGTGTCTGTCCCCGCCATCTCCCCCTGTCCGTCTGTCTGTGTGTCTGTCTGTGTATCTGTGTGTCTGTGTGTGTGTCTGTGTGTGTGTCTGTCTGTGTATCTGTGTCTGTCTGTGTGTCTGTCCCCGCCGTCTCCCCCTGTCCGTCCGTCTGTCCGTCCGTCCGTCTGTCCCGGCAGTGGGCGGCCTTCCCGGACGTGCTGTCGCTGCGGTTCCGCTGGGACGGGCACCTCAAGTCGCGGGGGTCGCTCCTGGTGGGCTCCAGCCCCGAGTTCGACCTGGCGCTGTTCACGCTCTGCTTCCTGGCACGGCCCGACAGCCAGTGAGCGCGGGCACCGCGGGCAGGGCTGGCACTGCCACGGGGGGCTGGCACCGTGGGGAGGGGGCTGGCACTGCCACAGGGGGCTGGCACCGAGGGGAGGGGGCTGGCACTGCCACAGGGGGCTGGCATTGTGGGGAGGGGGCTGGCACCGATGGAAGGGGCTGGCACTGCCACAGGGGGCTGGCATCGAGGGGAGGGGGCTGGCACTGCCACAGGGGGCTGGCACTGTGGGGAGGGGGCTGGCACCGAGCGGAGGGGCTGGCACTGAGAGGAGGGTCTGGCACTGATGGAAGGGGGCTGGCATCGAGGGGAGGGGGCTGGCACCGTGGGGAGGGGGCTGGCATCGTCCCAGGAGGCTGGCATGGCCCCAGGGGGCTGGCACTGCGGGGAGGGGCCTGGCACCGCGGGCAGAGGGGGCTGGCACAGCCTGAGGGGGCTGGCACTATGGGCAGGGGGCTGGCACCGAGGGCAGAGGGGGCTGGCACCGAGGGGAGGGGCTGGCACTGCGGGCAGGGGGCTGGCACCACTCCAGGGGTGACCTGGCACCCACCCGGGGGCTGTGGTGCCCACCCGGGGGCTGTGGTGCCCACCCGGTGTTTTTGGTATCCGGCCAAGGGCCCTGGTGCCCCCCCGGGGGCTTGGTGCCCACCTGGGGGTTTGGTGCCCACCTGGGGGTCCCGGCCCCGGGCTCACCCTCGCCTGTGCCCGCAGGTGCCACATCAGCCTGGGGGGCGAGGCCGCCACCATCCAGACCTACAGCTGGGACAAGCAGCGCCTGGTGGCATCGGCGTACCCCCTGACCCCACAGTGAACTCCCCTGACCCCACAGTGAACCCCCCAGAACCCCCCTGACCCCACAGTGAACCCCCCAGGACCCCCCAGGACCCCCAATGAACTCCCAGAACCCCCCTGACCCCACAGTGAACCCCCCAGGACCCCAATGAACCCCCAGAACCCCCCAGGACCCCCTGACCCCACAGTGAACCCCCCAGGACCCCCCAATGAACCCCCCAGGACCCCCCAATGAACCCCCCAGAACCCCCCAGGACCCCCCTGACCCCACAGTGAACCCCCCAGGACCCCCCTGACTCCCCCATAGACCCCCAGGACCCCTCAATAGACCCCCCCAGGACCCCCCCGTGACCCCCCCTCAATAAACCCCCCTGACCCCATTCCCGCCTCTGCCTTGGACAGTGCGGGGGATGGGGACACCCCCAAAGAGTGCTGGGACCCCCACAGTGGATGCTGGGACCCCACAGTGACCCCTGGGACCCCTTGAGGGTGCTGAGACCCCACAGTGACCCCTGGGACCCCTTGGGGGTGCTGGGACCCCTCAATGACCATTGGGACCCCACAGTGGATGCTGGGACCCCCACAGTGATCGCCGGGACCCCTTGGGGGTGCTGAGACCCTACAGTGACCGCTGGGACCCCCCCAATGGATGCTGAGACCCCACAGTGACCCCTGGGACCCCCCAGTGGATGTTGGGGTCCCCCAGTGACCCCTGGGACCCCTTGGGGGTGCTGAGACCCCTCAATGACCATTGGGACCCCACAGTGATCGCCGGGACCCCACATTGAGTGCTGTCACCCCACAATGGCCACTGGGACCCCACAGTGATCCCTTGGACCCCACAGTGACCCCTGGGACCCCCCAGTGGATGTTGGGACCCCCCTGGGACCCCTGGGACACCCCAGGGGATGTTGGGACCCCACAGTGACCCCTGGGACCCCTTGGGGGTGTTGGGACCCCTCAATGACCACTGGGACCCCCCCAGTGGATGTTGGGACCCCCCTGGGACCCCTGGGACACCCAGTGGATGTTGGGATCCCCCAGTGCCCGCTGTCCCCCCCGCAGGCGGTGGCACCGTCCCCAGGTCCTGGGGACCCCGTGGGCACTGGGGGGGTGGGCAGGAGCCATGGCCGGGGGGGGGACACGGGGACACCCCCGAGGGCCCTGGGTGTGCCTGGGGTGACATCTGGGGACACGTGGGGGACACCTGGGGACATCTGGGGGGACACGGGGACACCCACAAGGGGCCTGGCTGTGCCTGGGGTGACATCTGGGGACACCTGGAGGGACATCTGGGGGTGGGCTGTGTGTGCACGGGATGGCACACGTGTCCTTAGCGTGTCCGTGTGTCACTGCAGTGTCCTTAGTGTGTCCGTGTGTCACTTCACGTGTCCTTAGCGTGTCCATGTGTCACTGTACGTGTCTGTGTGTTACTGCATGTGTGTCACTGCAGTGTCCTTAGCATGTCCGTGTGTCACTGCACACATCCCCAGTGTGCCCGTGTGTCACTGCACACGTCATTAGCACGTCCCTGTGTCACTGCATGTGTCCCCAGCATGTCCATGTGTCACTCCACGTGTCATTGGCATGTCCGTGGGGCTGCACGTGTCCTTAACGTGTCCGTGTGTCACTGCACATGTCCATGTGTGACTGCACACACCATTGGCGTGTCCATGTGTCACTGCACATGTCCATGTGTCACTGCACACACCATTGGCGTGTCCGTGTGTCACTGCACATGTCCCCAGCCTGTCCGTGTTCCCATACGTGTCCCCAGCGTGTCACTGCTGTGTCTGTGTCACTGCACACGTCCCCAACGTGTCCATGTGTCCACATACATCCCCAACACGTCATTGCTGTGTCCGTGTCACCACACACATGTGTCCCCAGCCTGTTCGTGTGCCCATACATGTCCCCAGCATGTCACCACACCCATGTCCCAGCGCACCCGTGTGCCCACAACGTGTCACTGCACGCATGTCCCCAGCGTGTCACTGCTGTGTCCCTGTCACTGCACACGTGTCCCCAGTGTGCCTGTGTGTCACTGTACATGTCCCCAGCGTGTCCGTGTGTCCATACACATCCCCAACGCATCGCTGTGCGTTGTCACCACACCTGTGTCCCCAG
>CM063161.1:5180655-5324821 GCA_031885435.1 Passerculus sandwichensis
AGGGATGGGGACAGGGATGGGACAGGGATGGGGACAGGGGTGGGCACAGGGATGGGGACAGGGATGGGGACAGGGATGGGGACGGGGACAGGGATGGGGACAGGGATGGGGACAGGGATGGGGACAGGGATGGGGACGGGGATGGGGACGGGGACAGGGATGGGGACAGGGATGGGGACAGGGATGGGGACAGGGATGGGGACGGGGATGGGAATGGGGATGGGGGACAGCGACAGGGATGGGGATGGGGACAGGGATAGGGGACAGGGATGGGGATGGGGACAGGGATAGGGGACAGGGATGGGGACAGGGATGGGGACAGGGACAGGGATGTGGACGGGGATGGGACAGGGATGGGACAGGGATGTTCTGCTGCCGATGTCGGACCCGCCATGACCCCGTGTCGTCGTCGTCCTCCCCGCCCTGCAGCGTGGGACACCTGAGCGATGGGCAGGGGCTGCCCTTGCTTGGGACACCGGGAGCACGGGAGAGGACAGGGGGACACTGGAGGGGACAGCGCCGTCCCCACGGGGTGTGGGGGCAGATCCCGCAGCCCCACGGTCACAGCACGGACACCTCCGGTGGTGCCCCCCCGCCCGGAGCGGTGCCAGATCCGGGCGAACCCCGCTCGTGGGGGGCACGCAGAGCCCTGCAGGGCCGAGACCCCCGTGGGGCACAGGGGGCTGGGGGTCCCGCCGTGCCCCGACCCCCCCAGGCTGTGACAACGCGGAGCCGGGGGGGTCACGCTGGCGTGGGGGACCCCAATGGCCCCTGGTGACACCTGGCCCGGCTCCGCGAGGGGGACACGGCGGTGACGAGAGTGACACTGGGGGGGTCCGCGGCTGCTCGCAGCGCCATCCCCGCCGTTGCCGTGGTAACGGGATGCGCAGGGATGCTGCGCCGCTGCTAAAAAACGCCAGAAAAGGGGTGGATGAGCCTTGCCCCGAGCCCCGCAAGACCCCCCAAAAAAACCCCAAAGCCGCCCCCACGTTCCCCCCCCTCCAGCCCGCGGGACCCCTCCCGACCCAGCGTTGGTGCCCCGGGAAGGGGAGGGAGGGGATAGACAGAGGGACGGATGGATGGATGGATGGATGGATGGATGGATGGATGGATGGATGGATGGATGGATGGATGGATGGATGCAGGGGGGTGTCGGGGCGGGGGGGTTCCCGGCAGCCCAGCAGGTGCCGGTGCCGGGGGCTCGGGGGGGGCGCCCGGGAGCGCTCGCGCCTGCCCGGTAGCGGCGGGGCCGCCGCCCGCCCCCGCCCCAGCCCGGCCCTGGGAGCGGCGCATGGCGGAGAGCGGCGGCCCCGGCCCCCCCCGGCCGCTCAGGGCCCCCCCCCGCCGGGCCCCGGCCCCCCCCGGCCGCTCAGGGCCCCCCCCCCCCGCCGGGCCCCGGCCCCCGCCCGCGCCGCCGCCGCCGCCGCCGCCGCCGCCAAGGACGAGCCCGTCGGGCGCTGCCGTGAGCGCCGCTGCCGGGGGGGCGCGGGCATGACCCCCCCCGCCCCGTGACCCCCCCATCCCTCCGCTTCCCCCTCCCCGGAGCCCCCGCGCCCCCTCCCCATCACCGCCCCTTCGCCCCCTGCCCTTCACCCCCCATCTCCCCTCCCATCCCCACCTCACCTGTAACCCCCCCCGCCTTCCCGCCCCCCCCCCCGGACCCCCGGGTCCCCACACCCCCCTCCCCCCGTCCTGACCCGCCCCCGCTCCCCCCCCAAAGCCCCCGGCCCCTCCCGCGGCCGCCCCCAGCCCGGGGGTCCCCCCGCGATGCCCCCCGGCCGCTGACCCGGGCTGGGGGGGTGGCCCCGATCCCGGGGGGTGCCGCCGCTCGGCGCGGGGGGGGCGGCGGCGGTTCCAACCCCTCCGGGGGCGGGCGAGCGGCGAAGGCTTCGGGGAGGCAGGGCCGGGGGTGGGACCGGAGCATCGGCGGCACCGGCGGCCGCGGCGCCGCGCGGGGATCCAGGGGGGCCGGGGGGGGCGGCCCGGGGGGGCCCTGCCCGCACCCATGAGCAGGAGCACCGGCCTCCAGCGCAGGACCACCTACCTCATCTCGCTCACGCTGGTCAAGCTCGAGTCGGTGGGCGCCGCGGGGGAGGCGGAGGAGGCGGGGGGCGGCGGCGGCGATGGAGCCCCTGGCCCCGGGGGGGCCGCGGCCGCCCCCCGCACCCCCGAGCCCGGCCGAGCCCGGCGGCCCGAGCGGCTCTTCCAGCGGCAGGACGCGCTCCGGATAAGTACGGCCGGTCCCGGCCCCGACGCCCCCCGCCCCCGCTCGCCCGCCTCGCCCCCGGCCGTGCCCCCCAAACCCGAGCCGGCCGTGCTGCCCCCCCCGCCCCCGGCCGTGCCCCCCAAACCCGACCCGGCGCTGTTGCCGCCTCCGGCGGTGCCCCCCAAACCCCCCCCGCCCCCCGCCGTGCCCCCCAAACCCGACCCTTCCTTGCTGCCCCCCCCTCTGCAGGCCGTGCCCCCCAAAGCCGACCCCCGTGGGGCCAAGGGCACCTTGGAGGGGCCGGGACGCTCTCTGGCCGCCCTGGACATCCCGCAGCCCGCCGGGACCCCCCGGCGCCCCCTCCTCAGCCAGGCCACCTGGGGGGGCCCCGAGGGTCCCCTGGAGGCCGCCAGGGCCCCCCCGCCGCCCCCGGAGCCCCCCGCGGGCTCCCCGCACCCCTCGGCCGGCGCTCGCCGCCTCCGCCTGGCCGGCCCCAAGCCCCCCAAAGCGGGGGGCGGCGGGGGGAGCCGCGGGACCCCCGAGCCCCGAGCGGGCAAAGCCCCCGGCAAAGGCGCCGGCAGCCGCCTGTCGTGGCCCGAGGGAGAGGGGAAGGGGCGCCCCAAGGCGGGGGGCAAGAGCGAGGGGCCCCCCCGGGCCCGGCTGTCCCCCAGCAAGGGCAAGAGCAAGACCCTGGACTACAGCGACCTCCAGCCGGGGGTCCTGGTGGCCGCCCCCGCCCCCGAGACCGGGCTCAAGCGGGGACGCGAGGGGGGTCGCGCCTCCACGCGCGACCGAAAGATGCTCAAGTTCATCAGCGGCATCTTCACCAAGAGCCCTGCGGCGACCCCCACCCACCCCGCGCCCCCCTGGGCTCCCCCCGGTGCGGAACCGGCCGCGGGCACCCCGCACAGTGAGTACCGGCCCGGGACAGCCCCGGCCGTGCTCGGTGTCCCCGCGGGCCCCGGGGAGCCGGGGCAGGGCTGGCGGTGCCCGCTGCGGCCGCGGGGCTGTGCCTCAGTTTACCCGATAGGAGGAGGAGGATCCCCGGGGCCCGTGGGGGGCAGCAGGACCCGTCTGGGGGTGTGGGGTACGGGGACGGTGTGGGGTTCAGGGGGGCTGTGACCCCCAGGTGGGGTTCAGGGACGCTGTGGGGTGGGGGCTGTGGGGTACGGAGGAGCTGTAGGGCTCAGGGGGCTGTGACCCCCGGGCTGGGCTGTGGGGTTCAGGGGCGCTGTGGGGTCTTAGGGGGGCTGTGGGGTTTTAAGGGGGCTGTGGTGTTTTAGGGGGCTGTGGGGTTTTAAGGGGGCTGTGGGGTTTTAGGGGGGCTGTGGGGTTTTAGGGGGGCTGTGGGGTACAGGGGGCTGTGTTGGTCAACGGGGCTGTGACTCCTGAGCTGGGCTGTGGGGTACAGAGGAACTGTGGGGTACAGGGGGGCTGTGAGCTTCAGGGGGGGCTGTGAGCCCCGGGCTGGGCTGTGGGGTTTTAGGGGGTCTGTGGGGTTTTAGGCGGGCTGTGGAGTTTTAGGGGGGCTGTGGGGTTTCAGGGGGTCTGTGGGGTTTTAGGGGACTGTGGGGTTTTAGGGGGTTTGTGGGGTTTTCGGGGGGCTGTGAGATTCAGGGGTCTGTGGGGTTTTAGGGGGGCTGTGGGGTTTTAGGGGTGCTGTGGGATGGGGGCTGTGGGGTTTTAGGGGGCTGTGGGTTCAGGGGGTTTCTGGGGAGGGGGCTGTGGGTTCAGGGGGTTTGTGGGATGGGGGCTGTGGGGTTCAGGGGGTTTGTGGGGAGGGGGCTGCGGGTTCAGGGGGTCTGTGGGGTTTTAGTGGGACTGTGGGGTTTAGGGGGTTTGTGGGGAGGGGGCTGTGGGTTCAGGGAGGCTGTGGGATGGAGATTGTGAGGTTTTAGGGGGTCTGTGGGGTTTTAGGGGGACTGTGGGGTTCAGAGGGTCTGTGGGGTTCAGGGGGTTTGTGGGATGGGGGCTCTGGGGTTCAGGGGGTCTGTGGGATGGGGGCTGTGGGGTTTTAGGGGGTCTGTGGGGTTCAGGGGGGCTGTGTGTTCAGGGGGTTTGTGGGATGGGGGCTGTGGGTTCAGGGGGTTTGTGGGATGGGGGCTGTGGGTTCAGGGGGGCTGTGACCCCCGGGCTGTGCCGCGTTCGGTGTTGGTGCCCTGGGCCGATGTGACCTCCCCGCTTTGGCGGGCCCGGTGCTGCCCGTGGGGGGGATCCCATGGTGGGGATCCCGTGCCTCAGTTTCCCCACTGGGGGAACTCCACGGGGGTCAGACGCGACCCCCACCTCCGCCGTTCTGTCCCGCCATCCATCCGTCCGTCCGTCCGTCCGTCCGTCTGCGCTCGCCTCCATCCGTGCGTCACACCCGTGCATCCTGTCCCCCATCTGTCCCGTCCCCCCGCGTCCTTCTGTCCCCCCCCCCCGGCACCCCCCGTGTGCCTGCGCGCACCTTGGCACCGCGGGGTGCGTGGGCAGCACCTGCGGGCCCGGGGGTGGCACTCGGTGACAATGAGAGGGGTGACAGGCGGCAGCGTTAACCCTTTCCCGGCCGGCGCGCGCCTGGCACGGATCCGGCTCCGCGCTGGGGGCACAAAGTGAGGCACAGAGCGGGGGGGCACCCTGACCGTGTCCTGGCTCGGCTCCCCCTTGGTGGTGCCACCGATGCCCACAGGGGCTGGGGATGCCAGGTAGGAGGTGTGGGGGGCACCGGGCATGTCCCAGTGCCACGGCGTGTCCCCGTGCCACGTCCTGTCCTCATGCAACACCATGTCCCCGTGCCATGCCAGGTGCTTGTGCCACACGCGCTGCGCTCTGGTGCCACCAAACTCGTGCCCGTTGTGTGCCACGTCATGTCCTCGTACCATGTCCTGTCCTTGTGCCACACCGTGACCCAGTGCCAGGCCTTGTCCTTGTGCCACATACACCAAGCTCTGGTGCCACTGGACTTGTGCCCATCGTGTCCTAGAGCCATGTCCTGTCCTTGTGCCACACCATGTCCCAGTGCCACGCCATGTCCCCATGCCATGTCCTGTCCTTGTGCCACACCATGTCCCAGTGCCACGCTGCATCCTCCTTGTGCCACGCCTCATGTTTGTGCCACACCGTGTCCCACTGCCACACCGTGTCCTTGTGCCACACCATGTCCCAGTGCCACACCGTGTCCCAGTGCCACACGCACCGTGCTCTGGTGCCACCGCAGCCTCGTGCCCATCGTGTGCTGTGCTGTGTCCTCATGCCACACCATGTCCCAGTGCCACACTGTGTCCTCGTGCCATGTCCTGTCCTCGTGCCACACCATGTGAAGTACGTTCCCAGTGCCATGCTGCCACGCCGTGTCCCAGTGCCATGCTGTGTCCTCCTCGTGCCATGCCTCGTTCTTGTGCCACACCATGTCCCGGTGCCACGCCATGTCCTCATGCCACGCCTTGTCCTTGTGCCACATGCGCTGCGTGCTGGTGCCACTGGACTTGTGCCCGTCGTGTGCCACGCCGTGTCCTCGTGCCATGCCCTGTCCTCGTGCCATGTCCTGTCCTCGTGCCATGTCCTGTCCTCGTGCCACACCATGTCCCAGTGCCACGCCATGTCCTCGTGCCACGTCTCATCCTTGTGCCACACCATATCCCTGTGCCATGCCTCGTCCTCCTTGTGCCATGTCCTGTCCTCATGCCACACTGTGTCCCAGTGCCATGCCATGTCCCAGTGCCATGCTGTGTCCTTGTGCCACATGCGCTGCATTCTGGTGCCACCGGACTTGTACCCGTCACGTGCCATGCCGTGTCCTCATGCTGTGTCCTCCTTGTGCCACACCATGTCCCTGTGCCACGCTGCCACGCCGTGTCCTGGCATCCATCGTGTCCCCGTGCCACACCCTGTGCTCACACCACGCCGAATCCTCAGGCCTAAGGCTGGCGGGCACCACTGGCATCGTGTCCCCGTGCCCATCATGTGCTGGAATCCGTGGTGTCCTTGTGCCACCTCACATCCCCCTGCCGCGCTGTGTCCTGGTGCCCATGATGTCCTCATGCCACATCCTTGTGCCACACCGCGTCCCAGTGCCACGCCACGTCCCCATGCCATGTCTTGTCCTTGTGCCACACCACGTCCCAGTGCCACGCTGCCACGCCGTGTCCTGGTGTCCATCGTGTCCTTGTGCCCATCCTGCACTGGAATCCGTGGTGTCCTTGTGCCACCCCACACCCCCCTGCCGTGCCGTGTCCTGGTGCCCGTGATGTCCTCATGCCACATCCTTGTGCCACACCGTGTCCCAGTGCCTGTCACGGCCCTCATGCCACATCCTTGTGCCACACCGTGTCCCAGTGCCTGTCACGGCCTGGTGGCTCCCACTGTGTCCCCTCACCACGTCCTGATGCCACGCCGTGCCCTCACGGCTGTCACATCCTGGAACCCATTGTGTCCCCATGCCACGCCACATCCTCGTGCCACCCGATGCCCGTTGTGGTTCCCATCGTGTCCCCGCGCCACGCCGTGCTCTCCGTGCCCGTGCCCACCGCGTCCCCGTGCCCTCTGCCTCCTCGTGCCTTGGCACACCACGCCTCGTGCCGCCACGTCCCCGTCCGTGCCACGTGGCATCTCCACGTCCTCGCGCCGCCCCCGCGGGCCCGGCGCCGTTGCTGGGTGACAGCTGGTGGCCGCCCACGCGGGAGCTGCTGCTGCTGCGCTGCGGGGTGGGGGCACCCCGGCACTGGGGGTGCCAGGGGCTCCTGGGGGTGCCAGGGGCTGCTGGGGATGCCAGGGATTCCTGGAGGTTGCCCAGGGTTCCTCTGGGTGCCCGGGGTTCCTGGAGGTGCCCAGGGTTCCTGGGGGTTCCTGGGGGTGCCCGGGGCTCCTGGGCTCTGTCTCACCCGTCTCCCTCCGCAGAGGCCTTGGTGAACAGCCAGGAATGGACCCTGGGCCGCTCTATCCCCGAGATCCGCCTGGTGGGTGCCATGTCCTTATGTCCCCATGTCCCCGTGTCCCCGTGTCCCTGTGTCCCCTGAGGACTGACCATGTCCCTGAGTCCCCGTGTCCTCATGTGCCCATGTCCCCATGTCCCCACATCTCCATGTCCCCATGTCCCTGTGTCCCCGTGTCCCCATGTCCCCTGAGGACCGTGTCCCCATGTCACCATGTCCCCTGAGGACCGTGTCCCTGGCCATCCTGACATCCCTGTGCCCACCCAGGGTGTCCTGGGCAGCAGCAAGAGTGGGAAGTCGGCGCTCGTCCATCGGTTCCTCACCGGCTCCTACGTGGGCTTGGAGCCCACTGAGAGTGAGTGGCCATGGGGAGGATGTGGGCAGGGGATGGACGTGACCATGGGCATGGGATGGACATGATCATGGGCATGGGATAGACACAACCATTGGCATGAGATGGACACAACCATGGGCAGGGGATGGACACACCATGGGCATGGGATGGACACAACCATGGGCATGGGATGGACGATGTCCATGGGCAGGGGATGGACATGACCATGGACATGGGATGGACACACCATGGGTATGGGATGGACACACCATGGGCATGGGATGGACACAACCATGGGCATGGGATGGACATGACCATGGGCATGGGATGGACACACCATGGGCATGTGATGGACACACCATGGGCATGGGATGGACACAACCATGGGCATGGAATGGACACACCATGGACATGGGATGAACACAACCATGGGCATGGGATGGACACACCATGGACATGGGATGGACATGACTATGGGCATGGGATGGACACAACCATGGACATGGGATGGACACAACCATGGGCATGGGATGGACGATGTCCATGGGCAGGGGATGGTTGTGACCATGGGCAAGGGATGGATGTGACCATGGGGTGGACTTGACCATGGGCATGGGGATGGACGTGATCATGGGCATGGGGATGGACGTGACCATGGACATGGGATGGACACGACCATGGGCATGGGATGGACATGACTATGGGCATGGGATGGACACAACCATGGGCATGGGATGGACACACCATGGGCATGGGATGGACGATGTCCATGGGCAGGGGATGGTTGTGACCATGGGCAAGGGATGGATGTGACCATGGGGTGGACTTGACCATGGGCATGGGGATGGACGTGATCATGGGCATGGGGATGGACCATGACCATGGGATGGATGCGACCATGGGATGGGCATGACCATGGGCATGGCATGGACATGACCATGGGCATGGATGGACATGACCATGGGATGGATGCGACCATGGGATGGGCATGACCATGGGCATGGCATGGACATGACCATGGGCATGGATGGACATGACCATGGGCATGGATGGACGTGACCGTGGGATAGACAGTGTCCATAGGCAGGGAATGGATGTGGCCATGGACATGGCATGGAGGTGACCATGGGCATGGGGATGGGTTCAGTGATGGCGTGTCCATGGGGATGGAGATGGATGAGTGGACATATCCATGGAGCTGGGCATGGGATGGACACGTGGTGGGGCTGGGCATGACCACGAGATGGACACGGTCATGGAATGGGTAAAGTCACAACGCTGGGCATGGATGGCTGTGGAGATGGTGAAGGGGGTGGACGTGGCCAGGGAATGAGCGAGGTCATGGTGCTGGGCATGGATGGCTGTGGAGATGGTGGAGGGGATGGATGTGGCCACAGAATGGGCAAGGTCATGGTGCTGGGCACGGCTGAGGGACATCTGGGGTCAAAGCCCTGGTCACACCTGGTGCTGGGCATGGCCATGGGAGGTTGAGGTTCCATCCATGTGGGCAGAGCACACCTGCAGGGTCTCCCCCTTCCCCTCCCCACTGCAGGTGGCCAGTTCAAGCGTGAGGTGACCGTCGATGGCCAGAGCCACCTCCTGCTCATCCGGGAGGAGGCCGGCGCCCCGGACGCACAGGTACGAGGGGACGGGGGGCCGGGGGGGCCACGCTGGCCAGAGCCGAGCCCTGACCCCCCCCGTGGCCCCCCAGTTTGCCAGCTGGGCGGACGCCGTCATCTTCGTCTTCAGCCTGGAGAGCGAGAGCAGCTTCGAGGAGGTGACGCAGCTGCACGCGCTGCTCAGCGACCTGCGTGGCGCCGGCGACGTGGCCCTGGCGCTGGTGGGCACCCAGGGTGAGCCTGGGGGGGCACGGGGGGGGGCTGTGGGGGTGGGAGGGGCACGGGGCACCCCCAGTGACCCCCCCTGGCTCCCCAGACAAGATCAGCTCGTCCAGCCCGCGGGCGGTGGAGGACGCGCGGGCCCGGGCGCTCTGCGGGGACGCGCGGCGCTGCCTCTACTACGAGACCTGCGCCACCTACGGCCTCAACGTGGACAGGGTCTTCACCGAGGGTGGGTGACCACACCCCGAGGGGTGGGGAGGGGGCTGGTGACATGGTGAGGGGGGGACAGTGACCAGAGTGTGATGGGGACAGTGACCAGAGTGTGATGGGGATGGTGACCAGAGTGTGATGGGGACGGTGACCAGAGTGTGATGGGCTCAGTGACCTGGTCAGACGGGGATGGTGGCCAGGGTGGGATCACACTTGGGTCCCCACAAGGGGAGTGGTGGCCACAGGGCCATGTCTAGGTGAGGCAGGGACCACGGCCAGGTGGGATGGGGACAGTGGACAGGGTAGTGCAGGGGACCTTGTTCAGGTGGGGTGGAGCCACAGCTGGGTAGGTCAGGGACCATGTCCACCCCTGTGGGATGGGGACATCCAGGTGGGATGGGGACAATGTCTGAGTGGGATGAGGATGGGTACCATGTCCAGGTGGGATGGGGATGGGGACCATGTCCAACCCTGTGGGATGGGGGCCCCATCCAGGTGAGATGGGGACAGTGTCCAGCAGCTGGGTGGGATGGGGACGATGTCCAAGTGGGATGGGGACAGTGTCCAGGTGGGATGGCAATGAGGACCTTGTCCAGGTGGGATGGAGATGGGGCCCATGTCCAGGTGGGATGAGGATGGGGCCCATGTCCAGGTGGGATGGGGACAGTGTCCAGCTGGCATGGCTATGAGGACCTTGTCCAGGTGTGGGTATCCAGGTGTGGGTGTCCAGGTGTGGGTACCCAGGTGTACGTACCCAGATGTGGGTACCCAGGTGTGGGTACCCAGGTGTGGGAATCCAGGTTTGGGTGCCCAGGTGTGGGTATCCAGGTGTGGGTACCCATGTGTGGGTACCCAGGTGTGGGAATCCAGGTTTGGGTGCCCAGGTGTGGGTATCCAGGTGTGGGTACCCAGGTGTGGATACCCAGGTGTGGGTACGCAGGTGTGTGTATCCAGGTGTGGGTATCCAGGTTTGGGAATCCTGGTGTGGGTGCCCAGGTGTGGATACCCAGATGTGGATACCCAGGTGTGGGTATCCAGGTGTGGGTATCCAGGTGCGGGTATCCAGGTGTGGGTGGCTATCCAGGTGTGGGTACCCAGGTGTGGGTATCCAGGTGTGGGTGGGTATCCAGGTGTGTGTATCCAGGTGTGGGTACCCAGGTGCGGGTACCCAGGTATGGGTGTCCAGTTGTGGGTACCCAGATGTGGGTTCCCAGCTGTGGGTGCCCAGCTGTGGGTGCCCGGGCCGGTGCCAGGGCAGGTTGTGTCCCAGCCCTCCTGACCCCTCTCCCGCAGTGGCCCAGCGCGCCGTGGCGCTCAAGAAGCAGCAGCAGCTGATGGCGTCCTGCAAGTCCCTGCCCAGCTCCCCGAGCCACTCGGCCGCCTCCACCCCGCTGGGGGGGGTCCACCCCAGCCAGGTACCCCCAGGTACCCCCCGAGCCCCTCCCCAGCGCCGGGCACAGCCCGGGCTGACCCCGTGTGCCCCCCAGACCAGCAATGGTGGCCACACCAGCGACTACTCGTCCTCGCTGCCCTCCACGCCCAACGTGAGCCACCGGGAGCTGCGCAGCGAGACCCCGGCCCCGCTGGGCACCCCCAGCTCGCTGCACCGCGGGGCCAAGCGCCGCACCAGCCTCTTCGCCGTGAGTGCACGGGGGCACCGTGGGCACCGTGGGCACCGGGGGCGCCAGGCACGCTGGCACAGCATGGTGACATGTGGGGTGGGACATGCTGGGTGTCCCCTTGGTGGTGTTACCCATCCTGTCAGGGTGGTGGCAGCAAGGGACATGTGGCAGCCCAGGTGTCCTCTGGCAGGGTGGTGACATTGAGGGGCACGTGGCACCTCAGTTGTCCCCGTGGCATGGGGGTGGTGGCGCTGAGGGACATGTGGGTGTGTCCCACATGTGGGATGAGGGACATGTGGGCAGCCAGGGTGTCCCCACCGTGGAGCTTCTGATGTGTCCTTTAGCAGGGTGGTGGGGACACATGGCATCCCTGGTGCCCCTGTGGGACGTGGTGGTCATGGCGCTGAGGGAGGCATGGACACCATCATGGAGCTTCTCATGTGTCCTCCAGCAGGGTGGTGGGGACATATGGCACCCATAGCACCCCTGTGGGACATGGTGATGGTGGCACTGAGGGATGCATGGGCACCCAGGATGTCCCCACCATGGGGCTTCTGATGTGTCCTCTAGCAGGGCGGCGGGGACACGTGGCATCTATAGCACCCCTTTGACATGGTGGTGGTGGCAGTGATGGACATGTGGGCATCCAGTGTGGGGATGGGGAGCATGCAGGGCACCCAGGATGTCTCCACCATGGGGCTTCTGATGTGTCCTCCAGCAGGGTGGTGGGGACACATGGCATCCATAGCGCCCCTGTGACGTGGTGGTGGTGGTGGCACTGAGGGACACGTGGGCACCCAGGGTGTCCCCACCATGTGGCCGCAGTGCTGGGCTCTGTGGCACCCTAATGTCCCCACCACCAGGCTGCAGCAGTGGGGGACATGTGGGCGCGCCAGCGTCCCCAGCTGCGCCCCGAGTGCCACCCCCTTTCCTGTCCCCGTGCCCACAGACGCGCCGTGGCAGCGACTCCGAGAAGCGCAGCCTGGACAGCCGAGGCGAGGGCGCCGGCAGCGGCCGTGCCATCCCCATCAAGCAGGTGGGTGGTGGCGGTGGCAGGAGGACGTGGCTGCGTCCCCTGTGTCCCCTGTGTCCCCAGTGTCCCCTCACTGCTCCCCGTCCCCAGAGCTTCCTGCTGAAGCGCAGCGGCAACTCCCTGAACAAGGAGTGGAAGAAGAAATACGTGACCCTGTCCAGCAACGGCCTCCTCTTCTACCACCCCAGCATCAACGTGAGCGCCCCCGTCCCCCCGCGTCCCCAGAGGGTGGCAGAGCCCGGTGCCACCCTCGCTGTCCCCGCAGGACTACATCCACAGCACGCACGGCAAGGAGATGGACCTGCTGCGCACCACGGTCAAGGTGCCGGGCAAGCGCCCGCCCCGCGCCATCTCCGCCTGCGGGCCCTCGGCCAGCATCAACGGGCTGCTGCGGGAGCCCGAGCCCGCCGGTGAGCCCCGGGGGTGCCGGGGACGGGGGGACGCCACGGGGGTGGCACCGCGGTGACACCGTCCCCTGCCCTTGCAGCCGCCGTCCCCTCGGTGGGGCTGAGCCTGCCCCCGGAGCCGGGGCTGAAGGTGGTGGGCAAGGGGTCCCTGCAGCGCTGCGCCTCCGCCTCCAGCGCCAAGCTGGCCTCGGGTGAGTGGCACGGCACGGGCAGGGACACGGCCACCTCCCGGGCCACCCACAGGGACATCCCCGTGGTGGCCTCGCTGAGCATGGTGGCTTCTGAGCACTGGTGACCCTCGGTGGCACCGGTGGCTCTGGAGGCCACAGTAAACCTGGTGGTCCTGGTGAGCTCATGGACCTGGTGGCCCTTGGTGGCACTGGTGACCACAGTGAGCTCAGGGACCTGGTGGCCCTTGGTGGCCCTGGTGGTTCTGGAGGCCACAGAAAACCTGGTGGATTTGATCAGCTCAGGGACCAGGTGGCCTTTGCTGACCCCAGTGATGGCCACAATAACCCCGGTGGTCCTGGTGACCTCAGAGACCAGGTGGCCCTTGGTTGGCCCTGGTGGTTCTGGTGACCACAATAACCCTGGTGAACTTGGTGAGTCCAGGGACCAGGTGGCCTTTGGTGGCCCTGGTGGTTCTGGTGGCTCTGGAGGCCACAACAACCCTGGTGAACTTGGTGAGTCCAGGGACCAGGTGGCCCTTGGTGGCCCTTGGTGACCACAATAACCATTGTGGATCTGGTCACCCCAGGGACCTGGTGGCCCTTGGTGACTCCAGTGACCACAATAACCCTGGTGGTCCTGGTGAGCACAGGGATCTGGTGGCCCTTTGGTGGTGCTGGTGGCCACAGTGAAACTGCTGGCCGTGGTGAGCACGTGGACCTGGGAGTCCCAGAAGCCACAATGAACCTGGTGAGCCTGGTGAGCCCAGTGGCCCTGGTGACCTCCATGACTCTGGTGAGCCAAGAGGCTCTTGTGACCCTGGTGGCCTCAGGGATTTTGGTAAGACCAATGAACTTGGTGGCCTTGGGACTGGGTCCTGGTGGTCACAGTGAGATCAGTGACCCTGGTGAGCTCTGATGGCCCCAGTATGCCCAGCACCTCTGGGGGACTTGACCCGGCTGACCCAGTGAGTCCAGTGGCCCTGGTGGCTCAAGTGGACTTGGTGACCCTGATAGCCCTGGGTGGTTCTGATGGACTTGGTGACCCTGCTAGCCCTGACCTGGGTGGTTCTGATGGTGTTGGTGACCCTGCTAGCCCTGGGTGGTTCTGATGGACTTGATGACCCTGCTAACCCTGACCTGGGTGGTTCTGATGGACTTGGTGACCCTGATAGCCCTGACCTGGGTGGTTCTGATGGACTTGGTGACCCTGATAGTCCTGGGTGGTTCTGATGGACCTGGTGACCCTGCTAGCCCTGACCTGAGGGTTCTGATGGACTTGGTGACCCTGATAGCCCTGAGTGGTTCTGATGGACTTGATGACCCTGCTAACCCTGACCTGGGTGGTTCTGATGGTGTTGGTGACCCTGATAGCCCTGACCTGAGGGTTCTGATGGACTTGGTGACCCTGATAGCCCTGACCAGGGTGGTTCTGATGGTGTTGGTGACCCTGATAGCCCTGACCAGGGTGGTTCTGATGGTGTTGGTGACTCTGATAGCCCTGACCAGGGTGGCTCTGATGGACTTGGTGAGCCTGATAGCCCAGGGTGGTTCTGATGGACTTGGTGACCCTGCTAAACCTGACGTGCGTGGTTCTGATGGACTTGGTGACCCTGCTAGCCCTGCGTGGTTCTGATGGACTTGGTGACCCTGATAGCCCTGCGTGGTTCTGATGGACTTGGTGACCCTGATAGCCCTGACCTGGGTGGTTCTGATGGACTTGGTGACCCTGATAGTCCTGGGTGGTTCTGATGGACCTGGTGACCCTGATAGCCCTGACCTGAGGGTTCTGATGGACTTGGTGACCCTGATAGCCCTGAGTGGTTCTGATGGACTTGATGACCCTGCTAACCCTGACCTGGGTGGTTCTGATGGTGTTGGTGACCCTGCTAGCCCTGACCTGGGTGGTTCTGATGGACTTGGTGACCCTGCTAACCCTGACTTGGGTGGTTCTGATGGACTTGGTGAGCCTGATAGCTCTGACCAGGGTGGTTCTGATGGTGTTGGTGACCCTGATAGCCCAGGGTGGTTCTGATGGACTTGGTGACCCTGCTAACCCTGACCTGGGTGGTTCTGATGGACTTGGTGAGCCTGATAGCCCTGACTTGGGTGGTTCTGATGGACTTGGTGACCCTGCTAGCCCTGAGTGGTTCTGATGGACTTGGTGACCCTGATAGCCCTGACCAGGGTGGTTCTGATGGACTTGGTGACCCTGATAGTCCTGGGTGGTTCTGACGGACTTGGTGAGCCTGCTAGCCCTGGGTGGTTCTGATGGACTTGGTGACCCTGATAGCCCTGACCTGGGTGGTTCTGATGGACTTGGTGACTCTGATAGCCCTGACTTGGGTGGTTCTGATGGACTTGGTGACCTTGATAGCCCTGAGTGGTTCTGATGGACTTGGTGAGCCTGATAGCCCAGGGTGGTTCTGATGGACTTGGTGACCCTGATAGCCCTGACCTGAGGGTTCTGATGGACTTGATGACCCTGCTAGCCCTGACCTGATGGTTCTGATGGACTTGATGACCCTGCTAACCCTGACCTGGTGGTTCTGATGGACTTGGTGACCCTGCTAGCCCTGACCTGAGGGTTCTGATGGACTCGATGACCCTGGCGGCCTCAGCGCTCCCGGTTCGCTCGCTGCTCCTCAGGCGCCTGGCGGCCCCGGCGGCCCCGGTGTCCGTGGTGTCCCCAGCGTCCCCCGCGCGGTGTCTCGGCAGAGTCCCCGCTGTCCTTCGAGGCCGTGCCCAGCCCCGGCAGCGCCGGCAGGGACCCCCCGCCCTCGCCGCTGGTGGACAGGAAGAAGCACCGCAGGAAGAAGCTGATGACGCCGTCCAAGACCGAGGGCTCGGGTGGGCAGGCAGAAGGTGGGTGCCGCAGCCACGCGTCCCCAGCCCGAGCCCCCCGCGGTGGCACTGTGGCGACAAGGCCACCACCCTCCACGGCCCCGGAGCTCGGGGGGATCCGGGCCGATGCTGCCCCTCGCCCCCGGCCACGCTCAGCCACGCTGTCCACGCACCCCCCTCGCTCTGCCACCTTCCGCCTGCCACCTTCTGCACCGTCCCCAGGGCTTCGTGGGCCCCCCTGACTCTGTCCCCGTTTCCTCTCTCCACTCCTGCTGCCCGGACCCTCCGCAGCCAAGCGCAAAATGTGGAAATTAAAAAGTTTTGGTAGTTTAAGAAATATTTATAAAACAGGTAACGTGGCGCGAGCGGTGCCTCCCCGTGCATGTGGCTGTGCCCCCCTTGCCTGCTGCCAGCACACCCCAGCCGGGGTGGGCACCTCTGGGGAGGGCATTGGGGTGCCAGGGGTGGGTTTGGGGGGCTGGGACAGCGGGGGGTGTCGGACCCTCATCCCAGCGCGCCCCCCCGGGGGTCTCTGGTCCCGCAGAGGAGGAGAACTTTGAGTTCCTGATCGTGTCGAGCACGGGGCAGACGTGGCACTTCGAGGCCGGCAGCTTCGAGGAGCGCGACGCGTGGGTGCAGGCCATCGAGAGCCAGATCCTGGCCAGCCTGCAGTGCTGCGAGAGCAGCAAGAACAAGGTGGGAGCTCGGAGGGGGGGGCTGGCAGGGCGCCCGTGCCACCCCCGTGCCCCTCTCACCCCCTGTGTGCCACCCCCGTGCCCCTCTCACCCCCTGTGTGCCACCCCCGTGCCCTTCTCACCCTGTGTGCCACCCCCGTGCCCCTCTCACCCCCTGTGCCACCCTGTGCCCCTCCTACCCATGTGCCACCCCCGTGCCTATCTCACCCCCTGTGTGCCACCCCCGTGCCCCTCTCACCCCCCTGTGCCACCCCCGTGCCCCTCTCACTCCCTGTGCCACCCCCGTGCCCCTCTCACCCCCTGTGTGCCACCCCCGTGCCCCTCTCACCCCCTGTGCCACCCTGTGCCCCTCTCACCCCCTGTGTGCCACCCCCGTGCCCCTCTCACCCCCTGTGTGCCACCCCCGTGCCCCTGTCACCCCCTGTGCCACCCCTGTGTGCCAGCCCCGTGCCCCTCTCACCCCCTGTGTGCCACCCCCGTGCCCCTCTCACCCCGTGTGCCACCCTCGTGCCCCTCTCACCCCCTGTGCCACCCTGTGCCCCTCTCACCCCCTGTGCCACCCCAGTGCCCCTCTCACCCCTGTGTGCCACCCCTGTGCCTCTCTCACTCCCTGTGCCACCCCAGTGTCCCTCTCACCCCTGTGTGCCACCCCTGTGCCTCTCTCACTCCCTGTGCCACCCCCGTGCCCCTCTCACCCCCTGTGCCACCCCCGTGCCCCTCTCACCCCTGTGTGCCACCCTGTGCCCCTCCTACCCCCTGTGCCACCCCCGTGCCCCTCTCACCCCCTGTGTGCCACCCTGTGCCCCTCCTACCCCCTGTGCCACCCCCGTGCCCCCTCACTCCCTGTGCCACCCCCGTGCCCCTCTCACCCCCTGTGCCACCCCCGTGCCCCTCTCACCCCCTGTGTGCCACCCCCGTGCCCCTCTCACCCTGTGTGCCACCCCTGTGCCCCTCTCACCCCCTGTGTGCCACCCCCGTGCCCCTCTCACCCCGTGTGCCACCCTCGTGCCCCTCTCACCCCTGTGTGCCACCCCTGTGCCTCTCTCACTCCCTGTGCCACCCCAGTGTCCCTCTCACCCCTGTGTGCCACCCCTGTGCCTCTCTCACTCCCTGTGCCACCCCCGTGCCCCTCTCACCCCCTGTGCCACCCCCGTGCCCCTCTCACCCCCTGTGTGCCACCCTGTGCCCCTCCTACCCCCTGTGCCACCCCCGTGCCCCCTCACTCCCTGTGCCACCCCCGTGCCCCTCTCACCCCCTGTGCCACCCCCGTGCCCCTCTCACCCCCTGTGTGCCACCCCCGTGCCCCTCTCACCCTGTGTGCCACCCCTGTGCCCCTCTCACCCCCTGTGTGCCACCCCCGTGCCCCTCTCACCCTGTGTGCCACCCCTGTGCCCCTCTCACCCCCTGTGTGCCACCCCCGTGCCCCTCTCACTCCCTGTGCCACCCCTGTGCCCCTCTCAACCCCTGTGTGCCATCCCCGTGCCCCTCTCACCCCCTGTGCCACCCCCGTGCCCCTCTCACCCCCTGTGTGCCACCCCCGTGCCCCTCTCACCCCCTGTGCCACCCCCCTGCCCCTCTCACCCCCTGTGTGCCACCCCCCCCTACCCCTGTGTGCCGCCCCAGTGCCCCTCTCACCCCCTGTGCCACCCCAGTGCCCCTCTCACCCCCTGTGCCACCCCTGTGCCCCTCTCACCCTGTGTGCCACCCCCGTGCCCCTCTCACCCCCTGTGCCCCCCCAGGCGCGCATGGACAGCCAGAGTGAGGCCGTGGCCATCCAGGCCATCCGCAATGCCCGAGGGAACTCGCTGTGCGTGGACTGCGGGGCACCCAGTGAGTCTGGGGACAATAGGGGACAATGGGGGGCACGGGTGGGCATGAGACATGAGGGGACATCCGTTCATGGGACAATGGGACATGGTGTCCATGGGAACTCACTCTGTGTGGACTGTGGGGCACCCAGTGAGTCTGGGGGCACCAGGGACAGAGGGGGGCACAGTGGGGCATGGGACATGGGGGGACATCCGTTCGTGGGACAATGGGACAGCAGTGCCCGTGGGAACTCGCTCTGCGTGGACTGTGGGGCACCCAGTGAGTCTGGGGGACAATGGGGGACATCGGGGCACAACGGGGGGCACAGGTGGGCATGGAACATGAGGGGACATTGGTTCATGGGGCATGGGGAAACATCCATTCATGGGACATGGTGCCCCCGGGAACTCACTCTGCGTGGACTGTGGGGCACCCAGTGAGTGCCAGGGACATGGGGAAAAATGGGGGACAATGGTGGGCACAGGGGGGCATGGGACATGGGGGGGACATCCGTTCATGGGACAATGGGACAGCAGTGCCCACAGGAACTCGCTCTGCATGGACTGCGAGCACCCAGTGAGTCTGGGGCACAATGGGGGGCACGGGGGGCGTGGGACATGGGGGGACATTGGGGGGACATCAGGTCATGGGACATGGGAGGACAACTTGGGGGGACATCCATTCATGGGACAAGGGGACATGGTGTCCATGGGAACTCGCTCTGCATGGACTGTGGGGCACCCAGTGAGTGCCAGGGGCACTGGGGGACAATGGGGGACAGTGGGGGACAATGGGGGACAACGGCGGGCACAGGTGGGCATGAGACATGAGGGGACATCCATTCATGGGACAATGGGACATGGTGTCCGTGGGAACTCGCCCTGCGTGGACTGTGGGGCACCCAGTGAGTCTGGGGGACAATGGGGGACAATGGGGGGCACAGGTGGGTGTGGAACATGAGGGGACATCGGTTCATGGGACACAGGGAGACATCCATTCATGGGACAGCAGTGCCCGAGGGAACTCGCTCTGCATGGACTGTGGGGCACCCAGTGAGTGCCAGGGGCACCGGGGACAGCGGGGGACATGGAGGGGTGTGGGACACGAGGGGACATCGGTTCATGGGACATGGGGAGACATCCATTCATGGGACATGGGGGGACATCAGTTCATGGGACATGGTGCCCCCGGGAACTCACTCTGCGTGGACTGTGGGGCACCCAGTGAGTGCCAGGGGCAATGGGGGACAATGGGGGACAACGGCGGGCACAGGTGGGCATGAGACATGAGGGGACTCACCCAGTGAGTCTGGGGGACAATGGGGGACAACGGCGGGCACAGGTGGGCATGAGACACGAGGGGACATCGGTTCATGGGACAATGGGACATGGTGTCCATGGGAACCCGCTCTGCGTGGACCGCGGGGCACCCAGTGAGTCTGGGGGACAATGGGGGGGATGTGAGGGGACACCCATTCATGGGACATGGGGGGACATCGGTTCATGGGCCAGGGGTGCCCTGAATGCAGGTGGTGGTGCCACAGGGTGACATTGTGCCAGGGGCCACCTGGCAGCTGGGGCGAGGGAGGGCTGTGGGCCACGCGATGGCACGTGTCACACAGTTCTGTGGGTCACACGATGGCCTGGGCCGTGTGTTGGCATGGGTCACATGGTGCCATGGGTCACACAATGGATGGCACAGGTCGCACAGTGCCATGGGTCCCATGGTGGATGGCACAGGCCACATGGTACCATGGGCCACACGATGGATGGCACAGGCCACATGGTACCATGGGCCACACGATGGATGGCACGGGCCACATGGGGCTATGAGCCACGCCGTGCCAGGGTCACACAACGCCATGGGACACGATGCCATGGGTGACACGATGCCACATGGTGCTGTGGGTCACACGATGCATGGCACAGGCCACAAGGTGCCATGGGTGACACCATGCTAGGGTTACACAACACCATAGGACATGGGATGCCATGGGTGACACCATGCCACATGGTGACACAATGCCACACAATGCCATAGGCCACGCAATGCTGTGGGACATGATGCCATGGGTGACACCGTGCCACACAGTGCCGTGAGCCACACCGTGCCAGGGTCACACAATTCCACAAGCCACATAATGCCATGGGTGACGTGATGCCATGGGACATGTGATGCCACACGGTGCCGTGAGCCGCACCGTGCCGTGGCTCACCGCCACCATGTGTCACACTGTGTCACACTGTGTCCCACCATGGGCACCCCAGGGGTGCCACAGCTCACCCACCACCGCAACCTGGGCACGCACGTGGTGCCATGAGCCGTGCCAGGGCCACACAATGCCATGGGGGACGTGATGCCATGGGTGACACCATGCCACGTGGTGCTGTGGGTCACACCGTGCCGTGGCTCACCGCCACCACGTGCCATGCCATGTGTCACACTGTGCCACACTGTGTCCCACCATGGGGACCCCCAGGTCCCCACAGCTCACCCACCACCCCCGCTCACCCCGCAGACCCCACATGGTGCCATGAGCCGTGCCAGGGTCACACAATGCCATGGGTGACACGATGCCACACGGTGCCGTGGCTCACCGCCACCACGTGCCACGCCATGTGCCACACTGTGTCACACCGTGTCACACTGCTCACCCCGCAGACCCCACGTGGGCCAGCCTGAACCTGGGCGCCCTGATCTGCATCGAGTGCTCGGGCATCCACCGCAACCTGGGCACGCACGTGTCGCGCGTGCGCTCGCTGGACCTGGACGATTGGCCCCGCGAGCTGACCCTGGTGCTCTCGGCCATCGGCAACGCCACCGCCAACAGCATCTGGGAGCAGAACCCGCGTGGGCGCTGCAAACCCACGCACGAGTCCTCCCGGTGGGTGAGCCCTGCCCCGTGTGCCCCAGTGCCACCTCTGTGTGCCCCCGGTGTCATTCTGTGTGCCCCCGATGTCACCCCGTGTGCCCCCGTGTCACCCCGTGTGCCCCCGTGTCACCCCCTGTGTGCCCCCGTGTCACCCTGTGTGCCCCCAGTGCCACCTCTGTGTGCCCCCGGTGTCACCCCCTGTGTGCCCCCGTGTCACCCCGTGTGCCCCCGTGTCACCCCCTGTGTGCCCCCGTGTCACCCTGTGTGCCCCCAGTGTCACCCTGTGTGCCCCAGTGTCACTCTGTGTGCCCCCATATCACTCCTGTGTGTCCCCAGTGTCACCCCGTGTGCCCCCGTGTGCTCCCGTGTCACCCCATGTGCCCCCAGATCACCCCTGTGTGCCCCAGTGTCACCCCTGTGTGCCCCTGTGTCACCCCTGTGTGCCCCCGTGTCATTCTGTGTGCCCCCGTGTGCCCCTGTGTCACCCTGTGTGCCCCCGTGTCACCGTGTGTGCTCCCGTGTCACTCTGTGTGCCCCCATGTCACCCTGTGTGCCCCCGGTGTCACCCCATGTGCCCCCAGATCACCCCTGTGTGCCCCCATGTCACCCCTGTGTGCCCCCGTGTCACCCCTGTGTGCCCCCGGTGTCACCCCATGTGCCCCAGTGTCACTCTGTGTGCCCCCCGTGTCACCCCGTGTGCCCCCGGTGTCACCCCCTGTGTGCCCCCAGTGTCACTCTGTGTGCCCCCATGTCACCCCCTCTGTGCTCCCGGTGTCACCCCTGTGTGCCACCGTGTCACCCCCGTGTGCCCCCATGTGACCCCTGTGTGCCCCCGTGTCACCCTGCGTGCCCCTGGTGTCACCCCTGTGTGCCCCCCGTGTCACCCCTGTGTGCCCCCGTGTGCCCCTGTGTCACCCCGTGTGCCCCCAGTGTCACCCTGTGTGCCCCAGTGTCACCCTGTGTGCCCCCGTGTCACTCTGTGTGCCCCCAGTGTCACCCCATGTGCCCCCAGATCACCCCTGTGTGCCCCAGTGTCACCCCATGTGCCCCCCGTGTCACTCTGTGTGCCCCCGGTGTCACCCCTGTGTGCCCCCGTGTCATTCTGTGTGCCCCCATGTCACCCCTGTGTGCCCCCAGTGTCACCCCCTGTGTGCCCCCGGTGTCACCCTGTGTGCCCCCGTGTCACCGTGTGTGCCCCCAGTGTCACCTCTTGTCTCCATGTGCCCCCGGTGTCCCCCCTGCCCTGTGTGCCCCCAGTGTCACCCTTGTGCCTGTGCCACCACGTGGGCCTGTGCTCTGGACTGGCATGATGCCACCCTGCCATTCCTGATACTGT
This sequence comes from Passerculus sandwichensis, assembly GCA_031885435.1. Taxonomy (NCBI): domain Eukaryota; kingdom Metazoa; phylum Chordata; class Aves; order Passeriformes; family Passerellidae; genus Passerculus; species Passerculus sandwichensis. Next base: position 5,202,945 of record CM063161.1, read on the forward strand.
CACATGTCCCTGTCCCCAATGCCACCATGATGGCACCCTGCCATTCCTGATGCTGCCACATGTCCCTGTCCCCAATGCCACCACGATGGCACCCTGCCATTCCTGATGCTGCCATATGTCCCTGTCCTCTATGCCACTGTGATGCCACCACAAGTTCCTGTCCCTTATGCCACCATAATACCACCCTGCCATCCTTGATGCCACCACATGTTCCTGTCCTCTATGCCACCATGATGCCACCCAGCCATCCCTGGTGCCACCACAAGTTCCTTCATCACCATGTTCCTGTACTCTATGCCACCACAATGCCACCCTGCCACTCCTGATAGTGCCACACATCCCTGTCCTCTGTGCCACCGTGATGCTGCCCTGCCATTCCTGATGCCACCACATGTCCCTGTCCCCTACGCCACCATGATGCCACCCTTCCCTCCCTGGTGCCCTGTGTCCCCAGCCCGCGTGTCACCACTGTGCCATGCCACAGACTCTGATGCCCCTTCTCCTCGTGCCCCCAGTGCCCCCGTGTCCCCACCCCTGTCCCTTGTGACCCCACAGCCCAGCAATGCCCCACTGACGCCCCTGCCCTCCCTGTGTGGCACCTCCCGTGCCACCCTGCTGCCATGTGGCCCTCATGTGTCCCCCCCGTTTTCACCCTCCCTGTCCCCGCGATGCCACCACGCGCCACTGCCACCTTTGTGTCCCCACTGCCACACCCCTGTGTCCCCGTGCCCCCTCTGTGCCCAGGGTGCGGCAGGAGCTGTGGCTCTGTGTCCCCGTGGTGCCACCCTGCCGTCCCTGACACCCTGTGTCCCTGTGTCCCCTGTGTCCCCCGTGTCCCCCGTGTCCCCTGTGTCCCACATGTCCCCTGTGTCCTCCATGTCCCCTGTGTCCCCTGTGTCCCCCGTGTCCCCTGTGTCCCTGTGTCCCCCATGTCCCCTGTGTCCCCCATGTCCCCTGTGTCCCCTGTGTCCCCCGTGTCCCCTGTGTCCCCTGTGTCCCCTGTGTCCCACATGTCCCCCTGTGTCCCCCATGTCCCCTGTGTCCCTGTGTCCCCCGTGTCCCCTGTGTCCCCTGTGTCCCCTGTGTCCCCCATGTCCCCCGTGTCCCCTGTGTCCCCTGTGTCCCCTGTGTCCCCTGTGTCCTCTGTGTCCCCCATGTCCCCTGTGTCCCCCATGTCCCCCGCGTCCCCCGTGTCCCCCGCGTCCCCTGTGTCCCCTGTGTCCCTGTGTCCCACATGTCCCCCTGTGTCCTCTGTGTCCCTGTGTCCCACATGTCCCCTGTGTCCCCTGTGTCCCCTGTGTCCCCTGTGTCCCTGTGTCCCCATGCCCAGGGAGGAGAGGGAATTGTTGATTTGTCCCGTGTCCCCCGTGTCCCCGGTGTCCCCCGTGTCCCCTGTGTCCCCATGCCCAGTGCCCAGGGAGGAGCGGGAGTCGTGGATGTGTCCCTAACTCCCCCTGTCCCTCTCTGTCCCCCTGTGTCCCCTGTGTGTCCCCATGCCCAGAGAGGAGCAGGAATCATGGACTAATCCCTAACTCCCCATGTCCTCTGTGTCCTCTGTGTCCCCTGTGTCCCCTGTGTCCCCGTACCCAGGGAGGAGAGGGAATTATTGATTTGTCCCTAACACTCCGTGTCCCCCCTGTGTCCCCATGTCCCCCGTGTGTCCCTTCTGTGCCCAGGAAGGAGCGGGAGTCATGGATGTGTCCCTAACTCCCCGTGTCCCCCGTGTGTCCCCATGTCCCCCATATCCCCATGCTCAGGAAGGAGTGGGAGTCGTGGATCCATCCCTAACGCCCCATGTCACTTGTGTCCCCTGTGTCCCCCTGCTCTGTGCCCAGGGAGGAGCGGGAGTCGTGGATGTGTCCCTAACTCCCCGTGTCCCCCATGTCCCATGTCCCCTGTGTGCCCAGGGAGGAGCAGGAGTCGCAGATGTGTCCCTAACTCCCCGTGTCCCCCGTGTGTCCCCGTGTGTCCCCGTGTCCCCATGCCCAGGGAGGAGCGGGAGTCGTGGATCAATCCCTAACTCCCCATGTCCCCTGTGTCCCCCATGTCCCCCGTGTCCCCCATGCCAGGGAGGAGCGGGAGTCATGGATCCATCCCTAACTCCCCATGTCCCCCCATGTCCCCCATGTCCCCCATGTCCCCCGTGTCCCCGTGCCCAGGGAGGAGTGGGAGTCATGGATCCATCCCTAACTCCCCATGTCCCTCTCTGTCCCCCATGTCCCTCTCTGTCCCCAATGTCCCCCATGTGTCCCCATGCCAGGGAGGAGCGGGAGTTGTGGATTCACCCCTAACTCCCCATGTCCCCCCATGTCCCCATGTCCTCTGTGTGTCCCCATGGCCAGGGAGGAGCGGGAGTCGTGGATCCACCCCTAACTCCCCATGTCCCCCATGTCCCCTGTGTCCCCCCGTGTCCCCCATGTCTCCATGCCCAGGGAGGAGCGGGAGTCGTGGGTTTGTCCCTAACTCCCCATGTCCCCATGTCCTCTGTGTGTCCCCATGGCCAGGGAGGAGCGGGAGTCGTGGATCCATCCCTAACACCCCATGTCCCCTGTGTCCCCCATGTCCCATGTGTCCCCATGCCAGGGAGGAGCGGGAGTTGTGGATCCATCCCTAACTCCCCATGTCCCTCTCTGTCCCCCATGTGTCCCCCATATGTCCCCGTGCCCAGGAAGGAGCGGGAGTCGTGGATCCACCCCTAACTCCCCATGTCCCTCTCTGTCCCCCATGTCCCCCATGTGTCCCCGTGCCCAGGGAGGAGCGGGAGTCGTGGGTCCATCCCTAACTCCCCATGTCCCCTGTGTCCCCCATGTCCCCCGTGTGTCCCCATGCCAGGGAGGAGCGGGAGTCGTGGGTTTGTCCATAACTCTCCATGTCCCTCTCTGTCCCCCATGTCCCCCGTGTGTCCCCATGCCAGGGAGGAGCGGGAGTCGTGGATCCGTGCCAAGTACGAGCAGCGCCTGTTCCTGGCGCCGCTGCCCGCGGCCGAGGCGCCCTTGGCCGAGCGGCTGCTGGTGGCCGTGGGCCAGCAGGACCTGCCCGCGGTGCTGCTGCTGCTGGCCCACAGCCACAAGGAGCAGCTCAACGTGCCCACGGCCGACGCCGAGCGGCGCACGGCGCTGCACCTGGCCTGCGACGGCGCCCAGGTGGTGATCACCCAGCTGCTGGTGTGGGTACGTGGGCACTGCCGGGTGGGTGGGTGGGCAGCACGGTGGGCACGGGGCTGGCGGGGTCTTGGGAGGGCTGTGGGGGGATGTGGGGTCACCGTGGGTGGTGTGTCACGGCCATGAGGGGGATGGCGTGGTTGTGGGGACTGCGGGGTGGGTGTGGGGGATGTTGTGTGGTCTTGGGGACCATGGGGTGGTCACTGGGGATGTGGGGTTGTCTTGGGGACCATGGGGTTGTCTTGGGGACCATGGGGTGGTCATGGGGACCACGGGGTGGTCACTGGGGATGTGGGGTTGTCATGGGGACCATGGGGTGGTCATGGGGCTTGTGGTGTGGCCTTGAGGGATGGGGGGTGGTCATGGGGAGGTGGTGTGGTCATGGGGACCATAGGGTGGTCATCAGGGATGTGATGTGGTCTTGAGGGATGTGGTGTGGTCATGGGGATCATGGGGTGGTCTTGAGGGATGTGGTGTGGTCATGGGGATCATGGGGTGGTCATTGGGGACTGTGGGATGGTCTTGGGAACCGTGGCATGGCCAGGAGTTGAGTGACATGGCCATGAGGACCGTGGGGTGGCTTTGAGGGACATGGTGTGGTCATGGGGACTGTGGTGTGGTCACGAGGACATGGGGCGGTCATTGGGGACTCTGGAGTGGTTATCAGGGACATGGGGTGGTCTTGAGGGACCATGGTGTGGTCACTGGGGACATGGGATGGTCATGGGGACCGTGAGGTGGTCTTGGGAGCTGTGGTGTGGTCTTGAGGGATGGGGGGTGGCCTTGGGAACCGTGGCATGGCCAGAAGGTGAGTGATGTGGCCATGAGGACCATGGAGTGGCTTTTGGGGACATGGTGTGGTCATGGGGGACATGGTCCAGTCACGGGGGATGTGGTGTGGTCATGGGGCCATGGGGAGGGTCATGGGGGATGTGGTGTGGCCTTGAGGGATGGGGTGAGGTCTTGGGGACCGTGAGGTGGTCACTGGGGACATGATGTGGTCGTGGGGACCGTGGTGTGGTCATCAGGGATGTGGTGTGGTCTTGGGCACCATGGGGTAGTCACTGGTGATGTGGTGGGGTCTTGGGCACCATGGGGTGGTCACTGGTGATGTGGTGGGGTCATGGGGACCATGGGGTGGTCACTGGGGATGTGGGATGGTCATGGGGACCATGGGGTGGTCACAGGGGATGTGGTGGGGTCCTGGGCACCATGGGGTGGTCACTGGTGATGTGGTGGGGTCATGGGGACCATGGGGTGGTCACAGGGGATGTGGGGTGGTCCTCAAGGACCCAGTGTGGCCATGGGGGACGCGGTGCCGTCCTGGGGACAATGGCGTGACCACGGGGGATGCGAGGTGTCCGCGGCCATCCCGGGATGTGCCGGGACACCCTGGGGTGACACCGGGGACAGGCCCCATCCCCGTGGGGCCGTTCCCGGGTGACCGTGGGTGGCCCCGCGGGTGACGCCCGGCCGTGCCCGCAGTACGGGGCCGACGTGCGGGCCCGGGACGCTCACGGCCGCACCGCGCTCTTCTACGCCCGCCGCGCCGGCAGCCGCGAGTGCTCGGACATCCTGCTGCAGCACGGCTGTCCCGGCGAGGGGCCCGGCAGCCCCCCGACCCCCGGCAGCCCCCCGACCCCCGGCGGGCCCCCGACCCCCGGCGGGCCCCCGACCCCCGGCGGGCCCCCGACCCCCGGCGGGCCCCCGACCCCCGGGCCCCGCCGCCGCAGCAGCTGCGCCAGCGTGGGGCCGTGCGAGCCCCGCTCCGCCCTGGTATAGCCCCGAGGGGCCCGGAGCCCCCGGTGCCACCCCCGGTGCCACCCGCGGCCCGGGGCCGTCCCGGTGCCACCGCCGGGCTCGCCCCGTGCCCACGGTTTGTACTTTTGATGCTCTATTTATTATCCTTTATTATCCTTTATTATCCTTTCCGTGTCGGGGTCTCCGCCGCTCCTGCCTCCCCCTCTCCGTGCCAGGGACCCCCACGCCAGGGTCACAGTGATGCCACTGCCACCTTCCTGTCCCCTGCCCGGGGTATTGTGCCCCGGCGTGGGGTGGGGGCACTGAGGGCGGGGTAACCCCTGTCCCTGTTCCTCCTTGCCGGTGCCACCCCCCGTCCCTGTCACCCTCACCCCGCATTGTCCCCTGCTCACATCACTCTGTCCCCGTTCCCGCGTGCCGTGTCCCCCTCCCCTTGTCACCTGCCCAGGTCACCCTCGCCACCCCCTCTGTCCCCGTGCCCCCCGCCCTGGCACAGCCCCGCTCGGTGGCAGGAGCAGAGCAGACCCCGACCCCCCCCCCCCTCCTTTTCTACAACAACCTTTTGTACGCCCCCTCCCCATCCCGTGCCCTGCCGCCCCCCCCCCGTGGCCCGACCCCCCCGCCCGCCCCCGTTTCTCGGTCTCCCCTCGGGATCCCCGTTCATTTGTTAATTTATTGCTTTGTTCAGCGATAGGATAGAGCCAGCCCCTCCTCCCGCGGGGGGGGGCACGGCCGGCGGGACCCCCGAGCCCCTCCCGCCGGCCTGGGGGGGCCCCCGCGCCCCCCTCCCGGGACCCCCCCATGAATGTAGGGGCGCCCCGGCTGTGACGCCCCCGAGACGCCCCCGCGGGGCCGAGCCGGGGAGCCCGGGGGGGGCCGGGGGGCGGGAGGGGTCGGTGGGGGGGGGGTTCCAGGCCCGGGGGGGGCCCGGGGGGTCCGGGGGGGCCCGGGGGGTCCGGGCCGTGTACAGCGATTTCATCTCTCGGGTGTGACTGTAAGTACGTGACAATGTCGGACACTGGTGCTGTGACACGGCTCGTCCTTCACGGGGGGGCACGGAGGGCACGGGAGGGGCATGGAGGGCACGGGGGGGGCATGGAGGGCACGAGAGGGGCATGGAGGGCACGGGGGGCATGGAGGGCACGGGGGACACTGCGTGCGGGGGGCACAAGGGACACGGGGGGGACACGAGGGGGCACAGGGGACACTGAGGGCGCGGGGGACACTGCGTGCGGGGAGCACGGGGGACACGAGGGGGCACAGGGGACACGGGGGGGACAGGAACGCGGGGGCACAGCGGGCACAGAATGTGGTGGGGGACACGGGGGGGCACAGGGGACATGGAGGGCACAGGGGACACGGGAGTGGCAGGAACGCGAGGGGGCACGGGGGACACGAGGAGGACACAGGGGACATGGGAGTGGCAGGAACGCGAGGGGACACAGGGGCACAGGGGACATGGGAGGACACAGGGGACACGAGGAGGACACAGGGGACATGGAGTGACAGGAACGCGGGGGGGACACGGGGGACACAGCATACGGGGGACACGGTGGGGCACAGGGGACATGGAGGGCACAGGGGACATGGAGGGGGCACAGGGGCACAGGGGACATGGAGGGCACAAGGGACATGGGGATGGCAGGAACGCGGGGGAGCACAGGGGACATGGAGGGGGCACAGGGGACATGGAGGGCACAGGGGGGCGCGGGGAGCACGGGGGACACGGGGGTGACAGGAATGCGAGGGGGGCACAGGGGCACAGCATGCGGGGGACACTGGGAGGGCACAGGGCACACGGAGGGGGCACAGGGGACATGGAAGGCACGGAGGACACGAGGGACACAGCGTGCAGGGGACACGGGGGGACACAGGGGACACAGAGGGCACAGGGGACATGGAGTGGGCACAGGGGACACGGGGGGGCCCTAGAGGACATGGAGGGCACGGCGGGCACTGCGCGCGGCGGGTGAGTGACACGGTGGCACCGGGAATGGGTGACAGAGCGGCGGGCACACAGGGGGTGGGTGACACAGGTGGCACCTGGGGGGCAGGAATGAGCCGAGGTAGGGGCATCACGGGCGGTGGCACACAGTGACGGGGGGGGGTGACAGTGAGGGGCGTCACAGGGCGGGCGGGGGGTCCGGCTGCTGTGCGCGGCTGGGGGGGCACTGAGGGCACTGGAGGGCACTGGGGGGCACTGGGGGCACTGGGAGCACTGGGGAGCACTGGGAGCACTGGAGGGCATTGGGGGGCACTGGAAGGCACTGGGGGGCACTGGAGGGCACTGGGAGGCACTGGGGGCACTGGGGGCACTGGGGGCACTGGGGGACACCGGGGGGCACTGGGAGCACTGGAGGGCACTGGGGGGCACTGGGGAGCACTGGGAGCACTGGAGGGCATTGGGGGGCACTGGAAGGCACTGGGGGGCACTGGAGGGCACTGGGAGGCACTGGGGGCACTGGGGGCACCGGGGGCACTGGGGGACACCGGGGGGCACTGGGAGCACTGGAGGGCACTGGGGGCACTGGGGGACACCAGGGGACACTGGGGGGCACTGGGGGGCACTGGGGGGCACTGGGGGCACTGGGGGACACTGGGGGGCACTGGGGGCACTGGGGGACACCGGGGGGCACTGGGAGCACTGGGGGCACTGGGGGGCACTGGAGGGCACTGGGGGGCACTGGGGGCACTGGGAGGCACTGGGGGGCACTGGGAGCACTGGGGGCACTGGGGGGCACTGGGAGCACTGGGGGGCACTGGGGGCACTGGAGGGCACTGGGGGACACCGGGGGCACTGGGGAGGGGTCGCTTCCCCGGCCCGTGCCCCGCCCGTCACCGGCGCCCCCGCCCTGACCGGAGCTGAGCGGCGGGGGCGGGGCGTCTCCTGCAGTGGGCGTGGTCATCTGATCTGGGGCGGGGCTTACATAGTAATGAGAAGGGCGGGGCCCGAGGGCGGTGAGTTGATGTAGGACCGCCCGTATGTAAATAAGGGGGCGTGGCCAACCGGCATACTATGATCCGAAAGGGTGTGGTTTGGTAGGTAGGCGTGGTCGGTATGCAAATAAGGTGGGCGCGGCTACGATTGCAAGCGCGTGGGCGGTGCCTGATGGGTGGGCGGCGCTTCGTGGGGTGTGGTCGTGTGTGGGCGTGGCCGGTGGGACTGGGTGGGGCCAACCCCGCCCGGCTGCAGCCGCTGGGGATCGGGAGGGGACACGGGGGGGCCTGGGGGGCTGTGCGGGGACAAAGGGACACGGGGACACCAAAATCGGATACGGGGACACTAAAATGGGGCACAGGGACACCAAAATCGGATACGGGGACACCAAAATGGGACACGGGGACACCAAAATGGGACACGGGGACACCAAAATCGGATACGGGGACACCAAAATGGGACACGGGGACACCAAAATGGGACACGGGGACACCAAAATCGGATACGGGGACACCAAAATGGGGCACGGGGACACCAAAATTGGACACGGGGACACCAAAATCGGGGACAGGACACCAAAATCGGACACAGGGACACCAAAATCGGACACGGGGATGGCTCCAGGGCGGGCTCAGGGACACGGGGACACCAAAATCGGACACGGGGACACCAAAATCGGACACCAGAATTGGACACGGGGACACCAAAATGGGACACGAGGAAACCAAAATCGGACACGGGGGCACCAAAATCGGACACAGGGACACCAAAATCGGCCACGGGGGCACCAAAATCGGCCACGGGGGCACCAAAATGGGACACGGGGACACCAAAATCGGCCACCCCGTCCTGTACCGCCCCCCAGCCTTGAGCAACCCCCACCCCAATGTCCCCTCCTCGTCACCCCCGGACGGTCCCCGAGGCGTCGCCTGCCACCCCCCAGCACCGCTGTCCCTCACAGCTGCAGGGTCCGACCGTGTCCCCCGTCTGTCTGTCCCCCTGTCCGTCTGTCCCCGGCTCTCCCCCCACCGTGGGGTCCCACACACCCCCCGCTCTGTGTCCTGCTGGGACCCCCGGGCCCCCCCCTCAATCCCCCAGCCCCGCTTTGCCCACCCCCCCCTCCCCGCCCCGGATCAAGGCCATCCCATCCCCGCAAAGCTCATTAACAGCCGCTAATTGGGGCCGCGAGGGTCCGTCTGGGGGGCGCGGGAGATGGGGGAGGTGGGGGGGAGTCTCAGGGTATTTGGGCTCCTCAAGCAGGAATGAGGGGCGGCTCCCCCAAACACGGAGCCTCCACCCCCCAGCTTGGGGGGGCACCGTCCCCTCTCGCGACCCCCCAAATCCCCGCTCTGGCCGCCCCCAGGAGCTGGGGGGTCACTTGGGGGGGGTCCAGGGACTCGGGGGGGTCCGTGGGGGGCGAGGGGACAACACGGGGGGACCACGGGGACAACACGGACTTGGGGAGGGGGGGTCACTGTCACCATGGGGGGTCATCCTGAGGGGGGGGGCACGGCCACGTCAGCCACGGAGGTGGGGACGGGAAGGGACAGGAGGGGACAGGAGGTGACGGTGCCCACATCGGGGCCTGGCACTGTCCCCTCCTTGGGGTCCTATCGGGGTCCCATCACCCAGACCCCCCCCCTCATGGGACCCTTCCCCCCTCCCCCAGCCCCGTGTCCTCCTCAGACCCCTCCGGACCCTCCCCTGTGCCCCCAAATCCCCCCCAGGCTCCGTCCCGCGGCACCCCCGGCTCGGGGCCACCAATCCCCTGAGCAAAGCTCATTAACAGCCGCTAATTAGGGCCTCATTAGGGCCACGCTGGGGTGGGCGCAGGGCACGGGGCGGGGATGCTCGGGGCATTTGGGGTCCCGGGGCAGCAATGGGGCCATGGTGGTGGGGGGGGGACGAACCCCCAAATTTGGGGCCACTTCAGCGCGGGGGGATCCGGTTGGGCTCGGGGGCTTTGGGACCCGGCTGGCTGCGGGTGGCGTTGGGGGTCCCGGGGGTCCCGGTGGTGTTGGGGGTCCCGGTGGTGTTGGGGGTCCCGGGGGGGCTCAGGGGGGGGCGGTAGCGGGCTCTGTAGCCGTAGGGCCGCAGCCGCTGGCTCAGGTACTCCAGCTCGTACATCTCCTCCCCGGACACGTAGTGGAAGGACACGGCCAGGTCCGAGCAGCACTGCGGGCCCTGCGGGGACACGGGGGGGGACACAGGGGGTGGCATCGGGCACCCAGAGCCCCTCCCACCCCTTGGTGGCACGGGCAGGGCGGGGGCAGCGCCAGCACAGAGGGCACGGGAGCACGGAGGGGACATTGGTGACAGAGCGGACACTGGTGACAGAGGGGACACTGCTGACAGAGGGATCACTGCGGGTGGAGTTTGGGCCCCAAGGTGGGGGGGGGACACGCTGGGGGCCACGGCCATGGCAGGGGGGTCATGGCTGGGAAGGGACACCAAGGCCACCGGGGTCACACTGGGGGAGCTGTGGCCACGTGTGAGGGGGGACACGGTGGTCACACGTTTGGGGACACGGTGGTCACACTTTGGGGGACACGGCGGTCACACTTTGGGGACACGGTGGTCACACTTTGGAGGACACGGCGGTCACACTTTGGGGACACGCTGGTCACACACAGCTACACAGTGCAGGCACATCCTGGCACGGCCGGGGACCTCACAGGGATGTGGGGGGCGATGCCATGGTCCCCCCATGTTGGCACGACATGCCAGCCAGGCACGGAGGTGGCTCTGGCTGCGCCTCGAGGGTGTCACGGCCATGGGAGGTGGCCAGGGACACGCAGGGGGGGGGTGGTGGCCACGCACGGTGGGGACACCAGAGCCACGCAAGGCGTTTGTGGCCGTGGGACTGCCAGGCACGGTGGGCACAGATGCCACCCGAGGAGAGCTGTGCCACTCCCAGGGACACAGCACCTACTGAGGGCACACATGGGGGGTTCCGGCCGTGCTTGGGGGGGGCACATCCACTCGTGGGGGGCCACAATCACCCCCCACCCCCAGCTGCCCAGGCTGTGCCAGGCCGTGCCAGGCTGTGCCGGGCTGCCACCCACCTCCACCACGGGGTACCAGCTGTAGCGCGGGTACCAGAAGCCGCGGGCGAAGCGGTGCGTGAGGTGGATCTCGGGCGGGAAGGGGTGGAAGGTTTCCCGTCCCCGCGTGTCCCGCGAGTCCCCCGCGGGCACGCCGAGCCGCTCCAGGCACCGTCCCAGCGCCACGTCCTCCTCGGGGCCGCCGCGCCCGCAGGAGCCGCGGGCCAGGGCGGGGGCCAGGCGGCTCAGAGCGCCCCGGCTGAGCACGTAGCCGGCGCCGCCGCTCATGTAGCCCTGGCGGGCGAAGGGACGGAAGCGTTTGCCGAGGTAGAGCGGCCGCTGCGGCGGGAGCGGCGCCAGCAGCCAGCGCAGGTTGTCCAGCAGCACGAAGGTGTCGTCGTCGGCCTTGAGGAACCACTCGGCGCTGGCGCGGAGGTGCCGGTGCACGAAGAGCAGCGCCCGGGCGGTTTTGCGGTAGAGCTGCCCCCGGCCCTCGGGCACCCCCAGCCCCAGGGCGGGGAAGGTCGGGGCGGGCTCGGAGCTGACGAACAGCGCCACGTTGCAGTGTCGCGCCCAGGTGTCCCGCACGTGGCGGGCCCGGCTCTCCAGGGTTTGGGGCGCTGTCAGCACCCAGCACAGCACCCGCACCCGCCGGAACAGCGCCCGCGCCACCGCCGCGTCCTCGCCTGGGGACCGGGGCAGAGACCGCGATGTGCCCGCTGCCAGGGCATTGTCACCGTCCCCAACCCAGGGAGCAGAGACAGCGATGTGCCCGCTGCCAGGGCATTGTCACCGTCCCCAACCCCCGGAGCAGAGACAGCGATGTCCCCTCTGTCAGGGCATCGTCACCGTCCCCAACCCCCGGAGCAGAGATGTGCCCGCTGTCAGGGCATTGTCACCGTCCCCAATCCGCGGAGCAGAGACAGCGATGTCCCCGCTGCCAGGGCATTGTCACCGTCCCCAACCCCCGGAGCAGAGATGTGCCCGCTGTCAGGGCATTGTCACCGTCCCCAACCCGCGGAGCAGAGACAGCGATGTGCCCGCTGCCAGGGCACTGTCACCGTCCCCAACCCAGGGAGCAGAGACCGCGATGTCCCCGCTGTCAGGGCATTGTCACCGTCCCCAGCCCGCGGAACAGAGACCGCGATGTCCCCGCGCTGCCGCCGTCAGGGCGAGGTCACTGTCCCCAACCCGCGGAGCTGGCGGGGCAGGCACATTGCCCAGCCCTGCCGTGCCTCAGTTTCCCCCGTTCCTCAGTGACGCCCCCCCCACACTCCCCAGCCCTGCCGTGCCTCAGTTTCCCCCACCTCAGCCGTGTCCCCAGCACCATCCATTCCCCTCCGGCCGAGCCTCAGCTGTGCCCCCTCCCTCAGCTGCCAATCTCAGGGCATTGTCACCGTCCCCAACCCTGGAGCAGAGGGGGTGAGAACCCCCAGGTCCCCCTGCCAGCCCCATCCCACCAGAGTCCTACCCCCTTGTCCCCACCTGCAACGCCCCCCCCGCCCCTCACCCCGCCAATGCCCCCTTCCCTCTGTGCCCCCCTCACCTCACTGCCCCCCCGTACCCCACTTTTCCCTCCTCAGCCCCCCCGCCTGTGTCCTGCCCCCACCCTCTCCACCTCAATGTATCCCCCCGTGCCTCAGTTTCCCCCGTTCCTCAGTGACGCCCCCCCCGCCCGCTCCCCAGCCCTGCCGTGCCTCAGTTTCCCTCACTTCAACCGTGTCCCTGCTTTCCCCCAACACCCTCAGCTCCCTCAGCTGTCACTCTCGGGGCGTTGCCACTGTCCCCAACCCACGGAGCAGAGAGGGTGGAGCCCCCCCCAAGTCCCCCTGCCACTCCCACCCCACCCGTGTCCCCACCCGTGTCCCCTCCCGGTGCCACCCAGTGCCCACCTGCAGCGTCCGACGGGGCCGCGCCGTAGAGCACGGGGTACGGGGGGGTCCCGGGGGGGCCATGGGGCACCCGGGGGTCCCGGCTGGGGGCGGGCACCGGCGGGGGCAGCAGGAGGCCGCGGAGGAGGAGGAAGGTGCCGATGAAGCCCACCAGGAGACCCCCGGGGAAGGACAGGCGGGGGCTCTGCAGGCCCAGGAGCAGCATGGGGATACCTGGGGGGGGGGGACATGGGACCCTCTGTCAGCGTGGGGACACCTGTGAGTGGGACATGGGGACCCCCTGTCACCATGGGGACACCTTGGGGGGGTCAGTGGGAACCCCTCCCCCGTCAGCGTGGGGACACTGGAGGGGATCATGGGGACCCCCTGTCAGCGTGGGGACACTTTTTTGGGGGGAGGCGGGGGTCAGTGGGGATCTCTTGTCACCATGGGGACACCTGGGGGGGTTATCGGGACCCCCCCCCGTCAGCCTGGGGACACCTGCCCTGTGCTTGGGGGGGTCTCTGGGGATCCCCCTGTCACCCCCCCAGCGCTGCAGCTTCCACGGGCGGGGCAGGAGCCCGTGGGAGGAGGGGGACAGGGCACAGGAGGGGACAGGGTGACACCCACGGACAGGGCGACACCCACGGGGCAGTAACGGCACCACCCCGCGCCGGGCACCCCAAATCCAGACGGGGACAGGGGGCTGACCCTCTGCTCTCAGGTAAGGGGGAACAGGGGGAGCTGCGGAACGGGGAGCTCCGGCCGTGGCCTCACCTGCTGCCGCGGCTCGGGGGTCCCGGCCCAGCCCGGCGGGGGTCCCAAGGTCGATCCCTGTGTCCTGGTTGGTCTGGGGGCCCTGCTGGGTCTCGGGCGGATCCGGGGGCTCCGGTGGTGCCCGGGGCACCGCTGTGCCCAAGGCTGGGGCGGTCCCGGTGGTCCCGGTCCGTCCGGGTGCACCGGGGGCTGGGGCGAGCCCAGACCCTCCGGTGGTGCCCGGTGTCCCCGCTGTCCCCGAGGCGGGGGCGGTCCCGGTGGTCCCGGTCCGTTCCCGGGTCCCGGTGGCACCGCTGTCTCCGCCCCCCGCGCTCCCATTGGCCGAGGCCGGGCGAGCCCCCCGGCCCCGCCCTAATTCTGATTGGCTGCCGCGCCCATGGCCCCGCCCCTCCCGCGATTTTGGGCGAGGGGGGGAGGAACGGAGACCCCCGGGACAGTGGGGGGGGGGACACGGGGGGGGCACAGACACAGCCCCGGGGGGGGGGGACACAGAGCCCGGGGCGACCTCGGTTTATTGATAAAAGGGGGGGGGGGGGCGAACGCGACATCTCATTATGAGAGAGAGACCCCCCCGGGCCGGGGGCGGCACCAACGGCTCCAGCGGCAACAGGACCCCCCCCCCCAATTACCCCAATTAATTACACACAAACCCCCCCCCCCCCCCCAAAATCACGGGCACTCCTCCCCCCTGCCCCCCCCCCCAGTTCATCCGTGTCACAAATGCCCGCGGTGACAGCGCGGGGTCCCCTGGGGGGGCACAGCGATGTCCCCCCCAAACAGGGCAGGGTCCCCCGGGGCGTCCTTGGGGTGCCCCCTGTGCCCGGTGTGCCAGGGCAGGGCAGGGGTGAAGCCACAATTCCGGGGGGGCCGTTCAGGATTTAAGGGCTCAGCTTTGGGGGGGGGTCAGAAGTCTTGGTCCTCGGAGTCGGCGGGCGGGGGGGGCTCCTGGCGGCCCCCCCAGACGAAGCGGTAATTGTCCTGCAGGGCCTGCAGGCGCCGCCGCTCCTTCTGCGCCTCCTCCGTGCCCTGCACCTGCGCCAAAGGGGCAGTCAGTGCCCACCTGGCATCTGTGCCCACCGACAGCTGTGCCCCCTGTCACCCCAGTGCCCACCTCACCTCCGTGCCCTGCACCTGGGCCACAGGGGGAAATCAGTGCCCACCTGGCATCTGTGCCCACCTGATCACCTGATCTCAGTGCCCCTCTTCAATCAGTGCCCACCTGACATCTGTGCCCACCTGACATCTGTGCCTCCCTCTCACCTGTGCCCCCCTTCACCTCATGCCCCCCATCCCCTCAGTACCCCCCTCACCTCACTGCCCCCCCGTGCCCCACTTTTCCCTCCTCAGCCCCCTCACCTGTGTCCTGCCCCCACCCTCTCCACCTCAATGCGTCCCCCCGTGCCTCAGTTTCCCCTGTTCCTCAGCGACGCCCCCCCCGCCATTCCCCAGCCCTGCCGTGCCTCAGTTTCCCCACCTCAGCCGTGTCCCTGCTTTCCCCCAACACCACAAGTTCCCCTCCTGCCCACCCTCAGCTGCGCCCCCTCCCTCAGAACCCTTCCCCTCCCTCAGAACCCTTCCCCTCCCTCAGAACCCCTTCCCCTCCCTCAGAACCCTTCCCCTCCCTCAGAACCCTTCCCGCCCCTCAGAGCCCCTTCCCCTCCCCTCAGAACCCCTTTCCCTCCCCTCAGAACCCTTCCCCGCCCCTCAGAACCCTTCCCCTCCCCTCAGAACCCTTCCCCTCTCTCAGAACCCTCCCCCTCCCTCAGAACCCTTCCCCTCCCTCAGAACCCTTCCCCGCCCCTCAGAACCCTTCCCCTCCCTCAGAACCCCTTCCCCTCCCACAGAACCCTTCCCGCCCCTCAGAACCCTTCCCCTCCCTCAGAACCCTTCCCCGCCCCTCAGAACCCTTCCCCTCCCTCAGAACCCTTCCCCTTTCCTCAGAACCCTTCCCCTCCCCTCAGAACCCTTCCCCTCCCCTCAGAACCCCTTCCCGCCTCTCAGAACCCTTCTGAGCCCCTCAGAACCCTTCCCCTCCCTCAGAACCCTTCCCCTCCCTCAGAACCCCTTTCCCGCCCCTCAGAACCCTTCCCCTCCCTCAGAACCCTTCCCGCCCCTCAGAACCCTTCCCCTCCCTCAGAACCCTTCCCCTCCCTCAGAACCCTTCCCGCCCCTCAGAACCCTTCCCCTCCCTCAGAACCCTTCCCGCCCCTCAGAACCCTTCCCCTCCATCACAACCCTTCCCCTCCCTCAGAACCCTTCTCCTCCCTCAGAACCCTTCCCCGCCCTCAGAACCCTTCCCGCCCCTCAGAACCCTTCCCCCGCCCCTCAGAACCCTTCCCCTCCCTCAGAACCCCTTTCCCGCCCCTCAGAACCCTTCCCCTCCATCACAACCCTTCCCCTCCCTCAGAACCCTTCCCGCCCCTCAGAACCCTTCCCCTCCCTCAGAACCCTTCCCCGCCCCTCAGAACCCTTTCCCGCCCCTCAGAACCCTTTCCCGCCCCTCAGAGCCCCTTCCCCGTCCCCCCGCACCAGGATGCTGAGGAAAATCTCCTTGAGGCTCCGCGAATCCTCCTCCGACAGCCACTGCGCCCCCTCCTCCTCCTCGCCCCCCGCCGCCGCCGTCACGATCTTGATCTCGATTTTCCCTGCCGGGGGGGTTAATTTGGGTCTGGGGGCGCTCTCCCCGTGCCGCCCCCACCCCCCCACCCCCGGCCGGAGCCCTCCCGTACCTTCAGCGCGCAGCCCCTCCTTGGCCAGCAGCTCCCGCACCTCGTTCTCCACCGCCGGGGGGCTCTGCTTGTCCCGGGGCGGCTCCTGCTTGTCCCGGGGGGGCTCCGGATCTTTGGGGCTGTCCCGGCTCCCCCCGGCCCTGCCCGTCCGCGCCCGCACCCGCCCGTCCTTGGCCGGCCGGGGGCTGCTGCCCTTCCTCGCGGCTCCTTCCTCCTCTTCCTCCCGCTCCTCCTCTTCCTCCCGGCGGGCCCCGGGCGGGTCGCGGCGGGGCTCGGGCCGCTCCAGCCGCTCCATCAGGCGGCTCAGGGTGCTCGCCAGGGTCCGCGTGGCGCGGCTGCGGTCGAACTCGCCCTTGAGGCCCTCGGTCTCCAGCTCCTCCTCCACCTGTACCGGGACGGTTCGGGGCCGGTTCGGCGGCCGGGCCAGCACGGAGCGGAGCAGCGGGGCCACACAGGCTGTCCCCAGGCTGTCCCCAGCTCTGCTGGGCACCCCTGGCCATCCCACAGGGTCCCCAGCACTCCCAGGGCCTCCCCGTGCAGTCGTGGGGTCCCCAGACCAGCCAGGGGGTCCCAGTGCCCCTGTGAGGGTCCCAGTGCCCCTGTGGGGGTCCCAGCATGGTGAGAGGGGTCCCAGGGCCACTGTAGGGATCCCAACCCAGTCAGGGGGTCCCAGTGCTACTGTGAGGGTCCTATTGCCCCTCTGGGAGTCCCAGCCCAGCCAGGGGGGGTCTTAGTGTCCCTGTGGGAGTCCCACCCCAATCAGGGGGTCCCACGGTCCCTGTGGGGGTCTCCAGTGGGGGTCCCAGTGCCCCTATGGGGGTCCCAGCCCCTCAGGGGGTCCCCAATGGGGGTCCCAGCCCCTCAGGGGGGGCCCAGCCCCATCAGGAGGTCCCCAATGGGGGTCCCAGTGCCCCTGTGGGGGTCCCAGTACCCTGTAGGGGTCCCAGCCCCATCAGGGGGGTCCCCAATGGGGGTCTCAGCCCCATTAGGGGGTCCCAGCCCAGCCAGGGGATCCCAGCCCTTCTGGGGGTCACAGCCCCTCAGGGGGGTCCCCAATGGTGGTCCCAGCCCTTCAGGGGGGTTCCAGCCCCTCAGGGGTCCCCAATGGGGGTCCCAGTGCCCCTCAAGGGGTCCCCAATGGGGGTCCCAATGCCCCTCAGGGGGTCCCCAATGGGGGTCCCAGAGCCCCTCAGGGGGTCCCCAATGGGGGTACAGCCCCTCAGGGGGTCCCAGTGCCCCTCAGGGGGTCCCCAATGGGGGTCCCAGCCCCTCAGGGCATCCCCAATGGGGGTCCCAGCCCCTCAGGGGGGTCCCAGTGCCCCTCAGGGGTCCCCAATGGGGGTCCCAGTGCCCCTCAGGGGGTCCCCAATGGGGGTCTCAGCCCCATCAGGGGGTCCCAGTGCCCCTCAGGGAGTCCCCAATGGGGGTCCCAGCCCCTCAGGGGGTCCCCAATGTGGGTCCCGGCCCCTCAGGGGGTCCCCAATGTGGGTCCCGGCCTCTCAGGGGGTCCCCAATGTGGGTCCCGGCCCCTCAGGGGGTCCCCAATGTGGGTCCCGGCCCCTCACGGGGTCCCCAATGGGGGTCCCGGCCCCTCAGGGGTCCCCACTGGGGGTCCCGGCCCCTCGGGGTCCCCACCTCGCTGATGATGCTGTCGAACTCCTGCTCCATCTGGTTCTTCACCTCCTCCTTCAGCCTCGCCACCTGCTCCCGCGGCAGCAGCTCCAGCCCCGCCAGCAGCGGCCCCGCCTCCTCCTCCTCCTCCTCCTCCTCCTCTTCATCCTCCTCCTCCTCCTCCTCCTGCCCCGCGGGGGGCGCCTCGGGGCCGGGCAGGGCCTCGGGGCTGGGGGGCTCTGCGGGGCCCGCCGGGGCCGGGGCAGCCTTGGCTGCTTCCTCCTCCTCCTCCTCCTCCTCCTCGCGCGCCTTCTCCCTGGCCTGGGGCAGCGGGAGGGGGCTCAGGGGGAAACTGAGGCACGGGGGGTGGCACGGGGGGGGGGGGCACGGGGCGGTGCCCACCTTCCTGGTGCTCTCCTTGAGCTCCTCCAGGAACTGCAGCAGGTCCCCGGGGCTGCGGATCACCTTGAAGTGGATCCTCCTGCGGGGGTCTGTGAGGGGGCAACGGGGATGGCAGTGCCAGGGGGCATGGGGGGCACAGGGGGGCATGGGGGGCACAGGGGACATGGGGTGGGCAACGGGGATGGCAGTGCCAGGGGGCGCTGGGGGCATGGGGACATGGGGTGGGCATAAAGGAGACAAGGAGGACACAGGATGGGCATGGGGGTGACATGGGGGACACAAGGTGGGCATGGGGGTGGCATGAGGGCATGGGGGTGACACAGGGGACACGGTGGGCATGGGGTGGGCATCGGGGACACAGGGTGGGCATGGAGGTGATGTGGGGGACACGGGGTGGGCATGGGGGCAGGGGGGACACAGGGGTGGGCATGGGGGACACAGGGGTGGCACGGAGGTGGCACAGGGAGGAGCTCCCAGGACTCACCAGCTGCCCGACCACCAGCTGCCCTCGGGGACGGCTCCTGCAGGGAGGACACCGGGCATGGAGCTGGGCACAAACCCCCAAAGTGACACCAGGGTGTCCCCAAGGCCACTGGAGCAGGGCTCAAAGTGACACCAGAGTGTCCCCAAGGCCACTGGAGCAGGGCTCAAAGTGACCCCAAAGTGACACCAGAGTGTCCCCAAGGCCACTGGAGCAGGGCACAAACCCCCAGAGTGACACCAGAGTGTCCCCAAGGCCACTGGAGCTGGGCTCAAAGTGACACCAGAGTGTCCCCAAGGCCACTGGAGCAGGGCTCAAAGTGACCCCAAAGTGACACCAGAGTGTCCCCAAGGCCACTGGAGCAGGGCACAAACCCCCAGAGTGACACCAGAGTGTCCCCAAGGCCACTGGAGCTGGGCTCAAAGTGACACCAGAGTGTCCCCAAGGCCACTGGAGCAGGGCTCAAAGTGACACCAGGATGTCCCCAAGGCCACTGGAGCAGGGCTCAAAGTGACACCAGGATGTCCCCAAGGCCACTGGAGCAGGGCTCAAACCCCCCAGGTGACACCAGGGTGTCCCCAAGGCCACTGGAGCAGGGCCCAAACCCCCAGAGTGACACCAGAGTGTCCCCAAGGCCACTGGAGCAGGGCTCAAAGTGACACCAGAGTGTCCCCAAGGCCACTGGAGCAGGGCTCAAAGTGACACCAGAGTGTCCCCAAGGCCACTGGAGCAGGGCTCAAACCCCCAAAGTGACACCAGAGTGTCCCCAAGGCCACTGGAGCAGGGCTCAAAGTGACACCAGGATGTCCCCAAGGCCACTGGAGCGGGGCTCAAAGTGACACCAGGATGTCCCCAAGGCCACTGGAGCAGGGCTCAAACCCCGAAAGTGACACCAGAGTGTCCCCAGGGCTCAAACCCCCAGAGTGACACCAGAGTGTCCCCAAGGCCACTGGAGCAGGGCTCAAACCCCCAGAGTGACACCAGGATGTCCCCAAGGCCACCGGAGCAGGGCTCAAATCCCCAAAGTGACACCAGGAATGTCCCCAAGGCCACTGGAGCAGGGCTCAAAGTGACACCAGAGTGTCCCCAAGGCCACTGGAGCAGGGCACAAACCCCCAAAGTGACACCAGGATGTCCCCAAGGCCACTGGAGCAGGGCTCAAAGTGACACCAGAGTGTCCCCAAGGCCACTGGAGCGGGGCTCAAAGTGACACCAGAGTGTCCCCAAGGCCACTGGAGCAGGGCTCAAACCCCCAAAGTGACACCAGGATGTCCCCAGCGCCACTGGAGCAGGGCTCAAAGTGACACCAGAGTGTCCCCAAGGCCACTGGAGCGGGGCTCAAAGTGACACCAGAGTGTCCCCAAGGCCACTGGAGCAGGGCTCAAAGTGACACCAGAGTGTCCCCAAGGCCACTGGAGCAGGGCTCAAAGTGACACCAGAGTGTCCCCAAGGCCACTGGAGCAGGACTCAAAGTGACACCAGAGTGTCCCCAAGGCCACTGGAGCAGGGCTCAAACCCCCAAAGTGACACCAGAGTGTCCCCAAGGCCACTGGAGCAGGGCCCAAACCCCCAGAGTGACACCAGAGTGTCCCCAAGGCCACTGGAGCAGGACTCAAAGTGACACCAGAGTGTCCCCAAGGCCACTGGAGCAGGGCTCACACCCCCCAAAGTGACACCAGAGTGTCCCCAAGGCCACTGGCACTCACCCTGGCGCTGTCCCGCTGGGCACTGGCTGTGGTTGGCACCTCCTGCTCCCCGGCTGGCACATCCTGCGCCGGCTCTGCCTGGGTCCCTGGCACAGAGGGGACAGGGCTGGCACAGCTGGCACGGGGAGGACACAGGGGCGGAGGGGAGGGGACAGGGCCGTACCCTCCTGGGTGTCCCTGGGTGCCCCCGGGGGTGGCACCTCGCTGTCCCTGTCACTCCAGAGCCGCGAGTCCAGCGAGCGCAGCTCCTCCGAGATCTCCTCCACCCTGCGCTTGGTGTCAGCTGGGGACACAGGGACAGCTGGGGACACTGGGGACAGCTGGGGACACTGGGGACACTGGGGACACTGGGACAGCTGGGGACACAGGGACAGCTCGGGACACTGGGGACACTGGGGACACAGGGACAGCTGGGGACACTGGGACAGCTGGGGACACTGGGACAGCTGGGGACACAGGGACAGCTGGGGACACTGGGACAGCTGGGGACACAGGGACAGCTGGGGACACTGGGGACACTGGGACAGCTGGGGACACTGGGACACTGGGACAGCTGGGGACACTGGGGACAGCTGGGGACACTGGGACACTGGGACAGCTGGGGACACTGGGACAGCTGGGGACACTGGGGACAGCTGGGGACACAGGGACAGCTGGGGACACTGGGACAGCTGGGGACACTGGGGACACTGGGACAGCTGGGGACACTGGGGACACTGGGGACACTGGGACAGCTGGGGACACTGGGACAGCTGGGGACACTGGGACAGCTGGGGACACTGGGGACACTGGGACAGCTGGGGACAGCTGGGGACAGCTGGGGACACTGGGACAGCTGGGGACACAGGGACAGCTGGGGACACTGGGGACACAGGGACAGCTGGGGACACTGGGGACACTGGGACACAGGGACAGCTGGGGACACTGGGGACACTGGGGACACTGGGACAGCTGGGGACAGCTGGGGACACAGGGACAGCTGGGGACACTGGGACAGCTGGGGACACTGGGGACACTGGGGACACAGGGACAGCTGGGGACACTGGGACAGCTGGGGACACTGGGGACACTGGGACAGCTGGGGACACTGGGACAGCTGGGGACACTGGGGACACTGGGACAGCTGGGGACACTGGGGACACTGGGGACAGCTGGGGACACTGGGGACACGGGGACAGCTGGGGACACTGGGACAGCTGGGGACACTGGGGACACTGGGGACACAGGGACAGCTGGGGACACTGGGACAGCTGGGGACACTGGGACAGCTGGGGACACAGGGACAGCTGGGGACACTGGGACAGCTGGGGACACTGGGGACACTGGGACAGCTGGGGACACTGGGGACACTGGGACAGGGACAATTGGGGACACTGGCACAGGGACAGCTCCACACTGCAGGGCACCAGGGCAGCCCTGGCACAGAGGGGACGGTGCCAGTCCAGGACGGAGGGCACAGGAGCAGGAAGGTGACAGTGCCAGTGACAGCTCCAGGACGGAGGGCACAGGAGCAGGAAGGTGACAGTGCCAGCTCCAGGATGGAGGGGACAGTGCCAGTCCAGGCTGAACAGGGCAGTGCCAGGCCTGGCGTGGAGGGGACAGTGCCAGCCCTGGCATGGAGGGGACAGTGCCAGCTCTAGGATGGGGTGACAGTGCCAGCCCCGCAGCCGGGCTCAGTGCCAGCCCCAGGCTGGGGGGGCAGTGCCAGCCCTAGGATGAAGGTGCCAGCCCCAGGCTGGGGGGGCAGTGCCAGCTCTAGGGTGAAGGTGCCACCTCTAGGCTGGGGTGACAGTGCCAGCCCTAGGGTGAAGGTGCCAGCTTTAGGATGGGGTGGCAGTGCCAGCCCCGCAGCCGGGCTCAGTGCCAGCCCCAGGCTGGGGTGGGGGCAGTGCCAGCCCTAGGATGAAGGTGCCAGCCCCAGGCTGGGGGGGCAGTGCCAGCCCCGCAGCCGGGCTCAGTGCCAGCTTAGGCTGGGGTGACAGTGCCATCTCCAGGCTGGGGTGGCAGTGCCACCTCTAGGATGAAGGTGCCAGCCCCAGGCTGGAGTGGCAGTGCCAGCCCCGCAGCCGGGCTCAGTGCCAGCCCCAGGCTGGGGTGGCAGTGCCAGCTCTAGCATGAAGGTGCCAGCTCTAGGATGGGGTGACAGTGCCAGCCCCAGGCTGGGGGGGCAGTGCCAGCTCTAGGATGAAGGTGCCAGCCCCAGGCTGGGGGGGCAGTGCCAGCTCTAGGATGAAGGTGCCAGCCCCAAACTGGGGTGACAGTGCCACCTCTAGGATGGGGTGACAGTGCCAGCTCTAGGATGAAGGTGCCAGCCCCAGGCTGGGGGTGACAGCGCCAGCCCCGCAGCCGGGCTCAGCGCCAGCCTCAGGGTGGGCATCCCCATGCCCGTACCCACTCCCCGTGCCCCCCTGGTACTCACAGACTTGGGCACGCACGTACTGCACGTACTGGGCGGGCGAGAGGGCGGGCTGGCAGCGGATGGGCAGCGGTGCCAGCCCCGGCGCCGGGCGCAGGAAGGGGTGGTGGCAGATGCGCGTGGTGTGCACGGTCAGCACGTACTGGCACGACTGCGGCTCGTCCACGCGGGCAATGTAATCGCCCGTGCCCTCCTCGCACAGGAACTGCGGGCACGGCCGGGTGAGGGCGGCTGTGCCCAGGGTGCCACCCTATGTGCCCCCTGTGCCCCTCAGTGCCCTCCTCGCACAGGAACTGCGGGCACGGCCGGGTGAGGGCTGCTGTGCCCAGGGTGCCCCCCTGTGTGCCCCTCTCAGTGCCCTCTGTGCCCCTCAGTGCCCCCTGTGCCCCTCAGTGCCCACCTTGCTCAGGCAGGCTGCTGTGCCCCCCCAGCGCCCAGGGCCCTCCTCGGTGCCCGCCGTGCCCGCCGTGCCAGCCTTACCCGGACCTCGGCCTCGCGGGCACGCCCGGTCAGGTCGCAGCGGGAGCCGTTGACGTAGCTCTGGCTGTGGTAGCGCCGCAGCTGGTGCTGCTTGGAGGCCTGCGGGGCACAGGTGGGCACAGGTGGGCACAGGGTGGGCACAGGGTGGGCACGGAGCGGCCCTGCCGTGCCCGGGGCGGGTGGCACACCCACCTTGGCATCCTCGTCGTCCCAGTCGAAGGCAGACTGGTAATAGCCCAGCACCAGCACGTCGCCCTTGATCTCCGACTCTGGGCACAGGGTGGGCACACGGCGGGCACGCGGTGAGGGGGGAGGGGTCCCCGTGCCCGCCCCCGTGCCCGCCCCGTGCCCACCCCGTGCCCGCCCCGTGCCCGCCCCGTGCCCGCCGTCACCTTCCAGGTGGTACTGCTGGATGTGGCGCCCGTAGCAGAACTCGTACGTCCACCAGTCCTTGGTCTGGGGGAGGGCAGCGGGTGAGGACGGGCACGGGTGCCCCCCTGGCACCCCCCTGGCACCCCCCGTGCCCCACCGTGAGCAGGCAGGATGCAGTGCCCCCTGTGCCCTCCCCGTGCCCCCCTGGCACCTCCCGTGTCCCTCCCGTGCCCACCTTGAGCAGGCAGAGCACCATGTCCCCCATGCCCCCTGTGATGCCCACCTTGAGTAGGTATGGCACGGTGCCCATGGTCCCCATGCCCCCCTGATGCCCACCTTGAGCAGGCAGGGCGCGGTGCCCATGGTGCCCATGCCCCCCATACCCCCATTGATGCCCACCTTGAGCAGGCAGGGCACGGTGCCCATGGTCTCCCATCACTCCCCATGCCCCCTGTGCCCCCCATGCCCCATTGATGCCCACCTTGAGCACGCAGAGCACAGTGCCCATGGTGCCCGTGCCCCCCATGCCCCCCTGATGCCCACCTTGAGCAGGCAGGGCGCGGTGCCCATGGTGCCCATGGTGCCCATACCCCCATTGATGCCCACCTTCAGCAGGCAGGGCGCGGTGCCCATGGTGCCCATACCCCCATTGATGCCCACCTTGAGCAGGCAGGGCGCGGTGCCTATGGTGCCCATGCCCCCCGATGCCCACCTTGAGCAGGCAGGGCGCGGTGCCCATGGGCCGCAGCAGCTCTGCCACGCCGGAGCCGTTGTACCCGCGGGGGTCCCGGGGCGGTGCCAGGGGCGGTGCCACGGCCGCGGGGGGCAGGTGGCACTCGTAGAGCTGCTTGAAGCGCGATGCCACCATCACCACGTCCTGCCGCTGCGGGCACGGGGGCACCGGGTCAGGGCACGGGGGGCACCGGGTCAGGGCACGGCGGGCACCGGGTCAGGGCACAGGGGCACCGGGTCAGGGCACGGGGGCACAGGGTCAGGGCACGGGGGCACCGGGGCAGGGCACGGGGGACACCGGGGCAGGTCATGGCACCCTTGAACAGACCCTGGCACCCCTAAACAGCCCTTGGCACCTTAAAGAGCCCCCCCATGGCACCCCAGAGACCCCCTGGCACCCCTAAAGAGCCCTTGGCACCCCAGAGACCCCCCTGGCACCCCTAAAGAGCCCCTGGCACCCCTAAAAATGCCTTGGCACCCCTAAACAGCCCCTGGCACCCCAGAGGCCCCCCTGGCACCCGTAAAGAGCCCCCCCTAAACGTGAACCCCCTGGCACCCCAAAATGCCCCCCAGGGCTCTGCCCTCCTGGCACCCCTAAAGAGCCCCCCCAGCACCCCTAAATACCCCCTGGCACCCCTGAACACCCCCCGGGCACTGGGGCTCTGCCAACCTTGGGGAGCCCCCTCTGAGGACCCCACAGACACCCCCAGACCCCAGAGACACCCCTGGAACCCCACTGACACCCCCAGGACCCCCTGAGAAACCCCCGGGACCCCAGAGACACCCCCAAAACCCCACAGACACCCACAAACACCCTCGGGACCCCACAGACACCCACAAACACCCTCGGGACCCCACTGACACCCCCAGACCCCACAGATCCCCCAGACCCCACAGACACCCCATAGATGCCCCCGAGACCCCACAGACACCCCGAGACCACCCCTGGATTCTCCCCATGATCCCACAGCCCCAGAGAGACCCCAAAGCCCCCCCAGTGACCCCAAAGCCACCCCTGGCAATCCCAAAGTGCCCCCAGAGACCCTGCACCCCCCCAGGGACCCCAAAGCCCCCCAGACTCCCCCTGCGACCCCAAAGCCCCCTGGTGACCCCAAAGCCCTTCCAGAGACCCCCACAGACTCCCCCAGTGACCCTGCAGCCCCCCATGACCCCATAAACTGCCCAGGGACCCCAAAGCCCCCAAGAGGCCCCACAGACACCCCAAGACACCCCCAGGGACCCCAAAGCCCCCTGGTGACCCCACAGATTCAACCAGAGACACAAAGTGACCCCAAAGCCCCTCCAGTGACCCCACAGCCCCCCGAGACCCTGCAGCACCCCATGACCCCACAGACTCCCCCAAGGACCCCAAAGCCCCTCCAGTGACCCCAAAACCCCCCCAGTGACCCCAAAACCCCAACAGTGACCCCACAGATTCAACCAGAGACCCAAAGTGACCCCAAAGCCCCCACAGTGACCCCAGAGCCCCCCGAGACCCCCAGTGACCCCAAAGCCTCCTGGTGACCCCACAGCCCCCACAGTGACCCTGCAGCCCCCCATGACCCCACAGACTGCCCCGGTGACCCCAAAGTGGCCCAGTGACCCCAAGAGTCCCTCACTGACCCCACAGAGACCCCAAAGCCCCCCCAGACACCCCACAGCCCCCCAGTGACCCCAAAGCCACCCCTGGCAATCCCAAAGTGCCCCCAGAGACCCTGCACCCCCCCAGGGACCCCAAAGCCCCCCAGACTCCCCCTGCGACCCCACAGCCCCCCGAGAGACCCCAAAGCCCTTCCAGAGACCCCCACAGACTCCCCCAGTGACCCCAAAGCCCCCCGAGACCCTGCAGCACCCCCATGACCCCACAGACTGCCCAAGGACCCCAAAACCCCCAAAGTGACCCCACAGCCCCCACAGTGACCTCAAAGCCCCCCCATGACCCCAGAGCCCCCCAGTGACCCCAAATCCACCCCGGTGACCCCAGAGCCCCCCAGTGACCCCAAAGTGACCCCAAAGTCCCCACAGTGACCCTGCAGCCCCCCGAGACCCTGCAGCACCCCCATGACCCCAAAGCCTCACTGTGACCCCAAAGCCCCCCCATGACCCCCCAGAGCCCCCCCAGTGACCCCACAGACACCCCGGTGACCCCAAAGCCCCATCAGTGACCCCAAAGTGACCCCAAAGTCCCCACAGTGACCCCAAAGCCCCCCAAGACCCTGCAGCACACCCAGTAACCCCAAAGCCCCCCAGTAACCCCAGAGCTCCCCAGTGACCCCAAATCCCCCCATGACCCCACAGCCCCCACAGTGACCCCAAAACCCCCCCAGTGACCCCAGAGCTCCCCAGTGCCCCCAAATCCCCCCGGTGACCCCAAATCCCCCCTCCCCCCAAACCGCCGCATCCGGTCCCGCCCCCGCCCTGTCCCGGTCACACGGGGGGGGGGGCACAGGACGGGGGCTCCGGACCCCCCCAAATCCTCCGGACCCCCCCAAATCAGCCGGAGGAGCCCCGGGACAAACGGGGACAAACCGGGACAGACCGGGACAAACAAACCGGGACAGACCGGGACAAACAAACCGGGACAAACAAACCGGGACAAACGGGGACAGACCGGGACAAACAAACCGGGACAAACCGGGACAAACAAACCGGGACAAACGGGGACAAACAAACCGGGACAAACAAACCGGGACAAACAAACCGGGACAAACAAACCGGGACAAACCGGGACAAACCGGGACAAACAAACCGGGACAAACAAACCGGGACAGACCGGGACAAACGGGGACAAACGGGGACAAACAAACCGGGACAAACAAACCGGGACAAACAAACCGGGACAAACAAACCGGGACAAACCGGGAGAAACAAACCGGGACAAACAAACCGGGACAAACCGGGACAGACCGGGACAGACAAACCGGGACAGACAAACCGGGACAAACAAACCGGGACAAACCGGGAGAAACGGGGAGAAACAAACCGGGACAAACAACCCGGGACAAACCGGGACAAACGGGGACAAACCGGGACAAACCGGGACAAACAAACCGGGACAAACAAACCGGGACAAACAAACCGGGACAGACAAACCGGGACAAACGGGGACAGACCGGGACAAACAAACCGGGACAAACAAACCGGGACAAACGGGGGCAGCGGGTGTGACCCCCCCCCCCCGGGATTGGGGAACCGAGAGTGAAACCCCCGGTCGGTCCCTGCCCCCCCCGCACATCCGGAACGCGCGGGCGGCACCGGGGGGGAAACGGAACCGACCCAACCCCCCCAGGCACGGAGCGGCTCCGAGCAGAGCAGGTACGGACACACCGGGACACCGGGAACGCCCCCCGGGACACCGGGACCGAGCGGGAACCGCCCCGGGACACCGGGACAGACCGGGAATCCCCGGGACCGACCCCCGGGACACCGGGACCAAGCGGGAACCCCCCCGGGACAGACCGGGAACCTCCCCGGGACACCGGGAACGCCCCCGGGACACCGGGAACGCCCCCCGGGACACCGGGATCGATGAGCCCCGGCTGGGCTGAGCCCCAGGAGCCGCTGAGCCCCGGCCCGGGACCTCCCCGAGCTCCCGGAGCCGCTGTCCCGGCCGGGCTCAGACTTTGCCCGGGACTCCGACCGTGCCCGGAACCCTCCCCGAGGCCCCGGAGCCGCTAAACCCCGACCCGGGAGCCCAGCCCGGGATGCCGAGCCCTGCCCGGGACCCCCCGAGCCCCGGAAGCCGCTATTCCGGGACCCCGAGCCCAGCCCGGGACATCTCCGACCTCGGCCCGGTGCCCCCGGCCCCGTTCCCGCCCCTGCAGAGACCCCCGGCCGTGTTCCATTGCCCGGCGGCTGCCGCCGGCCCCGGAACGAGCCCCGGTGAGGAGTTCAGCCGGTGCCCCGGGCCCGGTACAGACTTGACCGGAGCCCCGGACCCGGTTCTGTCCCGGACTGGGGCACCCGGTTCAGCCCTAGCCGGTATCCCGGGCTCGGCTCAGCCCCTGAGCAGTTCCCCCGGTCCCGGTACAGCCTCAGACCGGTGCCCCGCCCCGCTCCGTCCCCGGACAGGCGCTCCCGGTCCCCCCCCCCCCGCGGGCGGCCCTCCTGAGCCGCAGCCGGTGCCCCGCTCCTCGGCACCCCCACGGCCGGTCCGCCGCTCCCGGTAGAGCCCCCCCGGACGCCGCCCGCCTCCCCCTCCCCCAGCCGTTGGCCCCGGTACCGCGGCGCACCTGCCCGGCCAGCACGGGCTCGGCCAGGATCTCGAGGCCGTACTTGAGCTCGCTGAGCTCCTGCAGGTTGAGCGCGGCCCGGGCCCCGCGGAGGGGCCACCCCGGGCCGAGCAGCGCCAGCAGCGCCAGCGCCGCCACCGGCCCCGGGCCCCGCCGCGCCGCCATCTTCCCCCGCCGCCGCCGCTTCCGCTTCCGCCCGCACCTCCTCGCGCCCGCCCCGGCCCCGCTGCTCCGGGCCGCGATTGGTCCCAGTCCCTGCCTGTCAAAGGCAAAAGAGGCTCTGATTGGTCAACGGGCGGGGATGACGCCACCCGTTGTGAGGCCGCGGGGGCGAGGTGGTTGCGAGGCCGCGGCCAGCGGCGATTGGCCGGAGCCCGCGCGGGCGGCGGCCAATGGCGAGGCGGGGCGCGGCCGGCCGCGATGACGTAAGGTCTGGCGGATTCCCATTGGCCGAGCGGGATGCAGGCGATCCCCGCGCGCTGATTGGCTGAGAGCACCGAGCATCCCGGGGGCATCACGTGATTACCGGAGCCGGGAGGGGCGGGCGGGGACCCCGAGCGAGCGGGGCCGGCCCCGGCGCCATCTCCCGGCCCTGGAGCCCCTCCGCTGCCCGGCCTGCTCCTGACCGCGCCCAAACCGCTCCGAGCCCCCCGGGACCTCCGAAACCCTCGGGACCCCTGAGCCCCCCGGGACCCCTGAGACCCCCGGGACCCCTGAGCTCCCCGGGACCCCTGAGACCCCCGGGACCCCTCAGCCCCCCAGGACCCCTCAGCCCCCAGGACCCCTGAGACCCCCGGGACCCCTGAGCTCCCCGGGACCCCTCAGGCCCCAGGACCCCTCAGCCCCCAGGACCCCTGAGACCCCCGGGACCCCTGAGACCCCCAGGACCCCTGAGCCCCCCAGGACCCCTGAGCCCCCCGGGACCCCTGAGCTCCCCGGGACCCCTGAGACCCCCAGGACCCCTGAGCCCTTTAGGAATCCTCAGCCCCCCGGGACCCTTCAGTCCCCCCGGATCCCGGAGCCCCCGGGACCCCTGAGACCCCCGGGACCCCTGAGACCCCCGGGATCCCTGAAACCCTCAGGATCCCTGAACCCCCCTGGACCCCCGAGACCCCCGGGACCCCCGAGACCCTCAGGACCCCTGAACCCCCCGGGACCCCTGAGCCTCCCAAGACGCCTCATCCCCCCAGGACCCCTGAGCCCTTTAGGACCCCTGAGCCCCCCAGACCCCTCCGCGCTCCTTCCCCCCCCCTGGCAGCCCCCCGAGTCTCCCCACCCCCCCCATCTCCGAGTCCCGCCCCCTCCCGGTGCCGGCCGAGCCCGGGCCGGGCCCCCCCGCGCCCCCGGTCAATGGCGCCGTTGTGCGCCCCGCGCGTGGGCACAAAGCTCGGCCTGAGGCCGCCGCACCGGGGGGGCTGATCCCGGCCCGACCCCCCCCGCCCCTCCCCCCCCCCCCGTCCGCCGCCTCTCCCCCCCCCCCCCCAGCCTCGCCCCGCCCCTCCCGGGGCTGCGGCGGTGCCGTTCCACACCGGGGCCGCCGGGGGCGCCCTCGCCGCCCGCTCCGGTGCCGGTGCCGCTCGCGGCCGCGGAGCGCCGGGATCCGCCAGCGGAGCCAGGTAGGGCCGGGGCCGCTCCTGTCGCGACGTGTCGCGATGGGGGTGGATGGATGGCACCTGCCGTGGGCCTGCCGCGGCTGCGACATCGCCGCTTCTCCCCCCCGGACACCCCCAAACCCGCATCCCCCCCGGCATCCCCCGCACCCCCCGAGCCCCGCCCGAGCCCCGCATCCCCCGAGCCCCCCCCGGTACCCCCAGGCCCCCCCCCAGCCCCCCCCGGCCCCTCTGACGTCACGGCTGCCCCGGCCCCGCCTTTGGGGGAGCCCCGGGGGGGGCGGGGGCGGCCCCGGTGCGGCCACGCCCGGGGGGGGCCGGGGGCGATCCCGGGCTGAGCCCCCCCGGCGCCGACACCGATCCCGGGCTGAGCCCCCCCGGCCCCGACACCGATCCCGGGCTGAGCCCCCCGGCCCCGACACCGATCCCGGGCTGAGCCCCCCCGGCCCCGACACCGATCCCGGGCTGAGCCCCCCGGCCCCGACACCGATCCCGGGCTGAGCCCCCCCCGGCCCCGACACCGATCCCGGGCTGAGCCCCCCCCGCCCCGACACCGTGCCCGTGTCCCCAGGGCGGAGCTGCGGGGGCAGAGCCATGAGGGAGGGCTGAGCCCCCCGGAGCTGCGGCCACCCCCAGGTGAGGGCACGGGGCACCGGGGGCACTGGGGGGACTGGGAGAATTGGGGGGACTGGGGGCACTAGGGGAATTGGGAGTACTGGGAGAATTGGGAGAATTGGGGCCACTGGGGCCAACTGGGGGGACTGGGAGAACTGGGAGAATTGGGTGAATTGGGAGAATTGGGGCCACTGGGGGGACTGGGGGGACTGGGAGAACTGGGGGCACTGGGAGAATTGGGGGCACTGTGGGGAACTGGGGGGACTGGGAGAACTGGGAGAATTGGGGGGCACTGGGGCCAACTGGGGGGACTGGGAGAACTGGGGGAACTGGGAGAATTGGGGGCACTGGGAGAATTGGGAGAACTGGGGGGACTGGGAGAACTGGGAGTACTGGGAGTACTGGGAGAATTGGGGGAACTGGGAGAATTGGGGGGACTGGGAGAATTGGGGGCCCTGGGGGGACTGGGGGGACTGGGAGTACTGGGAGAACGGAGGGAACTGGGAGAATTGGGAGAATTGGGAGAATTGAGGGCACTGTGGGAACTGGGGGAACTGGGAGATCTTGGGAGAATTGGGGGCACTGGGAGATATTGGGAACACTGGGAGAACTGGGAGAATTGGGAGAACTGGGGGGAACTGGGGGAACTGGGAGATATTGGGAACACTGGGAGAACTGGGAGAATTGGGAGAACTGGGGGAACTGGGAGCACTGGGAGAACTGGGGGGACTGGGAGAATTGGGGGAACTGGGAGATATTGGGAACACTGGGAGAACTGGGAGCACTGGGAGAATTGGGGGCACTGGTTTGCACTGGGAGCACTGGGAGGGGATGGAGGAGTCCAAGCACAGCAGAAAGGGGGCACTGGGGGGGGCACTGGGATGAACTGGGAGCACTGGGAGTGCTGGGGAGCGCTGGAGGCAGAGCAGGGACTGAGGGATGGTGGCACGGCACTGGTTTGTACTGGGAATCACTGGGAGGTGCTGCGGGCACTGGTTTGTACTGAAAGGAGTTAGGTTGTACTGGGGGCACTGGGAGGGACTGGGCTGCACTGGGGGGCACTGGGGGGGACTGGGCTGTACTGGGGGCACTGGGGGGGACTGGGCTGTACTGGGGGCACTGGGGGGCACTGGGAGGGACTGGGCTGCACTGGGGGGCACTGGGCTGTACTGGGCTGTACTGGGGGGCACTGGGAGGGGCTGGGCTGTGCTGGGGGGCACTGGGGGGGACTGGGCTGTACTGGGGGCACTGGGAGGGACTGGGCTGCACTGGTGACACTGGGCTGTACTGGGGGGCAATGGGCTGTACTGGGCTGTACTGGGCTGTACTGGGGGCACTGGTGACGCTGCTGTCACTGGGAGGCTCCGGGCGTCACTGGGCGTTACTGGGAGGGGCTGGGTTGCCCTGGTGACACTGGGGACACCGAGAGGAGCTGGCCTGGGTGACACTGGGGGCACCGGTGGCACTGGGGGCACTGGGGGCACCGGGGGGCACTGGTGGCACTGGGGGCACTGGGGGGCACTGGTGGCACTGGGAGGACCTGGCTGTCACTGGGAGGGGCTGGGAGGGGCTGGCTCGCCCCGTGGGCACGGGGGAGGCACTGGTGACACTGGTGGCACCGGGGGGCACTGGTGGCACTGGGAGGGGCTGGGTTGTATTGGGGGGCACTGAGGGGGGGTTGAGTTGCCCCGGGGGCACTGGTGGCACTGGTGGCACTGGGAGGGGCTGGGTCCCTGCAGTGACACTGGTGTCGCTGTCCCCCCCCAGGCAGGGTGCGGGGGGCGCAGTGGCGACATTGGTGACACCGGGGGTCACTGGGTGTTACTGGGAAGGGCTGGGTTGCCCTGGGGGGGTCCCTGCGGTGACACTGGAGAGCACTGGGGGTCCCTGTGGCGACACCGATGACAGCGATGTCCCTGTCTGTCCCCAGGCAGGATGCGGGGGGCGCAGCGGTGACCCTGGTGACATTCGGTGTTACTGGGGGTCCCGGTAGTGACACTGAGGACCCGGGTGTCCCTGTCTGTCCCCAGGCAGGATGTGGGGGGCACAGCGGTGACACTGGGTGTTACTGGGTGTTACTGGGTGCCCCTGGTGACCCGGGTGTCCCTGTCCCCCCCAGGCAGGATGCTGGGGGCACAGCGGTGACCCTGGTGACACTGGGTGTTATTGGGGGTCCCTGTAGTGACCCTGGTGACCCTGGTGACACTCGGTGTTACTGGGTGTCCCTGTAGTGACACTGAGGATCCGGGTGTCCCTGTCCCCAGGCAGGATGCGGGGGGCACACTGGTGACACTGGTGACACTGGGTGTTACTGGGTGCCCCCGGTGACCCCGCTGTCCCTGTCCCAGGCAGGATGTGGGGGGCGCAGCAGTGACACTGGTGACCCTGCGGTGACACTGGGTGTTACTGGGTGTCCCTGGTGACCCGGGTGTCCCTGTCCCTGTCCCCAGGCAGGATGCGGGGGGCGCAGTGGTGACCCTGGGTGTTACTGGGTGCCCCTGGTGACACCGCTGTCCCTGTCCCCAGGCAGGATGCGGGGGGCACACTGGTGACACTGGTGACACTGGTTGTTACTGGGTGTCCCTGGTGACCCGGGTGTCCCTGTCCCCGTCCCCAGGCAGGATGCGGGGGGTGCAGCGGTGACACTGGTGTCCCTGTGGTGCCCCTGGTGACCCGGGTGTCCCTGTCCCCCCCAGGCAGGATGCGGGGGACACACTGGTGACACTGGGTGTTACTGGGTGCCCCTGGTGACACCGCTGTCCCCGTCCCAGGCAGGATGCGGGGGCACAGCGGTGACACTGGGTGTTACTGGGTGTCCCTATAGTGCCCCTGGTGACACTGGGTGTTACTGGGTGCCCCTGGTGACACTGTCCCTGTCCCAGGCAGGATGCGGGGGGCGCAGCGGTGACACTGGTGACCCTGCGGTGACACTGGGTGTTACTGGGTGCCCCTGGTGACACTGTGTCCCTGTCCCCCCCAGGCAGGATGCGGGGGGCGCAGCGGTGACCCTGGTGACACTGTGGTGCCCCTGGTGACACCGCTGTCGCTGTCCCAGGCAGGATGCGGGGGGCGCAGCGGTGACCCTGGTGACACTGGGTGTTACTGGGTGTTACTGGGTGCCCCTGGTGACACTGTCCCTGTCCCAGGCAGGATGCGGGGGGCGCAGCGGGCTCTGTGCCTGCTGCTGCTGGCCTCGGCCTCGCTGGCCGCGCTGCTCCTGCACCTCTGGGCCCCCAAGGGCCCCCCCCAGCGTGGACCTGCGCCGCCCCCCCCCCGAGCGGCTGCCGCCCCCCCCGGGGCCCCCCGGCCGCGCCTACCCCCACGTGCCCTTCCGGGTCAAGGAGGAGGTCATGGAGTAAGGACGGGCACCGGGGGTGGGGGGCACCCGGGGGGGGGGCACCCGGGGGGGGGGGCAATGGGGGGCACACAAGGGTGGGGGGCACCCGGGGGTGGGGGGCACCCAGGGGTGGGGGGGGCAATGGGGGGTACACAAGGGTGGGGGGCACCCAGGGGTGGGGGGCAAAATGGGGGGCACCCAAGGGTGGGGGGCACCCGAGGGTGGGGGGGGGCAATGGGGGGCACCCGGGGTGGGGGGTAAAATGGGGGGTACACAAGGGTGGGGGGCACCCAGGGGTGGGGGGCACACAGGGGTGGGGGGGACAATCGGGGGTACACAAGGGTGGGGGGCACCCAGGGGTGCGGGGGGCAATGGGGGGTACCCAAGGGTGGGGGGCACCCGAGGGTGGGGGGGGCAATGGGGGGTACACAAGGGTGGGGGGCACCCGGGGGTGGGGGGGGCAGTGGGGGGTACCCAAGGGTGGGGGGCACCCAAGGGTGGGGGACACCCAGGGGTGGGGGGCACACAAGGGTGGGGGGCACACAGGGGTGGGGGGGACAATCGGGGGTACACAAGGGTGGGGGGCACCCAGGGGTGGGGGGGGGCAATGGGGGGTACACAAGAGTGGGGGGCACCCAGGGGTGGGGGGCACCCGGGGGTGGGGGGGGCAATGGGGGGCACCCAGGGGTGCGGGGGGCAATGGGGGGTACCCAAGGGTGGGGGAGAAAATGGGGGGTACACAGGGGTGGGGGGCACTTGGGGGTGGGGGGGAAATGGGGGGCACCCAGGGGTGGGGGGCACCCAGGGGTGGGGGAGAAAATGGGGGGTACACAAGGGTGGGGGGCACCCAGGGGTGGGGGGCACCGGGGGAGAACTCAAGGGTGAGGGCACCCAAAAATGAGGGGCACTGAGAGGGTGGAGGCACCGGCGAGGTACCCAAGGGTTGGGGGCACCGAGAGGGTGGCACCTGCAGGGTGGGGGCACCCAAGGGTGGGGGCATCGGGGGCATGGGGCCTGGGAACCCCGGGGCATGGCAGCGAGTGGGGTACCCAAGGGTGGGGGTACCCAAGGGTGGGGGGTACCGAGAGCGTGGCACCTGCAGGGTGGAGGTACTGAAGGGTGGGGGCACCCAAGGGTGGGGGGCACCCATGGTTTGGGGCCTGGGAACCCCTGGGCTGGGGCATGGTTGGGGAGGGGTGCCCAAGGATGGGGGGCACCCAAGGATGGGGTGACAAATGCGGACAGGAGGTGCCAGGGCGGTGCCAGGGCGGTGCCACGCAGGGACGGGAGGTGCCAGGGGGTGACAAATGGGGACAGGAGGTGCCAGGGCGGTGCCAAGGCGGTGCCAGGGCGGTGCCAGCGGGGATAGGCAGTGACAGGTGTTGGGGTGGTGACACGTGGGGACGAGGAGGAACAGGAGGTGCCAGGGCAGTGACACACAGTGACAGGCAGGGACAGGAGGTGCCAGGGCGGTGCCAGGGCAGTGCCAGGGCAGTGCCAGCGGGGACAGGGAGGGATAGGAGGTGTCGGGGCAGTGCCAGGGCGGTGCCAGGGCAGTGCCAGTGGGGACAGGAGGGATAGGAGGTGTCGGGGCAGTGCCAGGGCGGTGCCAGGGCAGTGCCAGCGGGGACAGGGAGGGATAGGAGGTGTCGGGGCAGTGCCAGGGCGGTGCCACGCGGGGACAGGAGGTGCCAGGGCGGTGCCACGCAGAGATAGGCAGTGACGGGAGGTGCCAGGGTGGCACCAGGGCGGTGCCAGCGGGGACAGGGAGGGATAGGAGGTGCCAGGGCGGTGCCTCATGGGGACAGGAGGTGCCAGGGCGGTGCCAGGGCGGTGCCCCATGGGGACAGGAGGTGCCAGGGCGGTGCCCGATGGGAACAGGCGGTGCCAGGGCGGTGCCCGATGGGGACAGGCGGTGCCAGGGCGGTGCCAGGGCGGTGCCACGCAGGAACAGGAGGGTGCCAGGGCGGTGCCCATGGGGACAGGCGGTGCCAGGGCGGTGCCCGATGGGAACAGGAGGTGCCAGGGCGGTGCCCCATGGGGACAGGCGGTGCCGGGGCGGTGCCGCTCCCCGCGTGGCGGCTCTGTCGCCGCCGCTGTCGGTGCCAGCGGCCCTGTCGCGACAGGCTGCTGCCCAGGAACGGCTGCTCGTGCGAGGCGGAGGCCGAGGCGGGGCTGGCGCTGCCGCTGCACCGGCGCCTCTTCGGGCCCGGCCCGGCGGGGCTCGACTTCGCCAGCGCCTTCAGCCCCGGGGAGCGGCCGCGGCAGCTGCGGGAGCGGGAGCGCGAGTACCGCAACTACCGGAACCGGTGAGCGGGACCGGAGCGACCCCCGGATCAGAGAGCGGGAGGGACCCCCGGGATCAGAGGGGAGAGACCCCCGGGATCAGAGAGCGGGAGGGACCCCCGGGATCAGAGGGGAGAGACCCCCGGGATCAGAACCGGAGCGACCCCCGGGATCAGAGAGTGGGAGCGACCCCCGGGATCAGAGGGGAGAGACCCCTGGGATCAGAGAGCGGGAGGGAACCCCGGGATCAGAGGGGAGAGACCCCCGGGATCAGAGAGTGGGAGAGACCCCCGGAGCTGAGAGCGGGAGGGACCCCCGGGATCAGAGGGCGGGAGGGACCCCCGGGATCAGAGGGGAGAGACCCCCGGGATCAGAGGGGAGAGACCCCCGGGGATCAGAACCGGAGAGACCCCCGGGGATCAGAGGGGAGAGACCCCCGGGATCAGAGGGGAGAGACCTCCGGGGATCAGAGAGCGGGAGGGACCCCCGGAGCTGAGAGCGGGAAGGACCCCCGGGGATCAGAACCGGAGCGACCCCCGGGGATCAGAACCGGAGCGACCCCCGGATCAGAGAGCGGGAGGGACCCCCGGGATCAGAACCGGAGCGACCCCCGGGGATCAGAACCGGAGCGACCCCCGGGATCAGAACCGGAGCGACCCCCGGGATCAGAACCGGAGAGACCCCCGGGAGTCAGAGAGTGGCAGCGACCCCCGGGATCAGAGAGCGAGAGGGACCCCCGGGGGCTCAGAGCAGGAGCGACCCCCGGGATTCAGCCCGGGATCGATCCCCCAGACTCAACCCGGGAGCGACCCCCGGGGCTCAAAACCGGAGCGACCCCCGGGGCTGAGAACGGGAGAGACCCCCAGGGCTCAGTCCAGGAGCGACCCCCGGGGCTCAACACGGGAGGGACCCCGGGGCTCAGAACGGGAGGGACCCCCGGGATTCAGCCCAGGAGCGACCCCCGGGGCTCAACACGGGAGGAACCCCCGGGGCTGAGAGCGGGAGGGACCCCCGGGACTCAACCCAGGAGCGACCCCCGGGGCACCGCGGGACCCCTCGCCCAGCCCGGGGCGAGGCTGGGGCGCCCTGTCTGGATGTGAGACCCCCTGGCCGGGTGTGGGGATCCCAGGGACCCCCTGGCCGGGTGTGGGACCCCCGGGACCCCCCGTTTGAAGCCCCGGTGCCCCCCGCGCAGGGTGCAGACCCCCGCGGACCGGCTGCTGATCGTGCCGGCCAACTCCCCGCTGGAGTACCCGGCGCAGGGGGTGGAGGTGCGGCCGCTGCAGACGGTGCTGGTGCCCGGTGAGGGTCAACGAGGGGGGCACGGGGATGGGCACGGGGCTGGGGGGGCACCGGGTCAGGGAGGGGGGCACGGGGATGGGCACAGGATGGGGGAAACGGGGGGGTGGGAGCTCCTCCCAGTGCCCCCCAGTAGGACAGCACAGGGTTGGGGGGACACGGGGATGGGGGGCACCGGGTCAGGGAGGGGGGCACGGGGGTGGGCACCGGGCTGGGGGGGCACCGGGTCAGGGAGGGGGGGCACGGGGGTGGGCACAGGATGGGGAAAACGGGGGGGTATGGGAGCTCCTCCCAGTGCCCCCCAGTAGGACAGTGCAGGGTTGGGGGGACACGGGGATGGGGGGCACCGGGTCAGGGAGGGGGGCACGGGGGTGGGGCACCGGGCTGGGGGCACCGGGTCAGGGAGGGGGGCACGGGGGTGGGCACAGGATGGGGGAAACGGGGGGGTGGGAGCTCCTCCCAGTGTCCCCAGTGTCCCCAGTGCCCCCAGTGCCCCCAGTGCCCCCAGTGCCCCCAGTGCCCCCCAGTACAACAGCACACGGTTGGGGGGCACACGGGGATTGGGGGGTGTCCCTGGGCAGGGGGCACCCCCGGGTGGCTCTGAGGGGGGGGGTCACGGTCAGGGGGTCCCTGCGGGGTCTCCCGGCCTCACCCCCGTGTCCCGACCCCCCCCCAGGGCTCAGCCTGCAGGCGCCGGCCAGGAACAGGTACCAGGTGAGGGCGGGGGGGGGCACGGGGAGGGCTGGGAGGGGGCGGGGCTTGACTGGAATGGGAGTGGCTTAACTGGAAATGGGCGGGGCTTGACTGGAATGGGGCGGGGCGTGTTTGAAATGGGCGGTGTTAGCCGGCATGGGCGTGGCCTGACCGTTCTGTGGGCGTGGCCGTCCGCTCTGTGGGCGTGGCCGTCCGCTCTGTGGGCGTGGCCTGCCCGCTCTGTGGGCGTGGCCTGTCCGTTTTGTGGGCGTGGCCTGCCCGCTCTGTGGGCGTGGCCTGCCCGCTCTGTGGGCGTGGTCTGTCCGCTCTGTGGGCGTGGCCTGTCCGCTCTGTGGGCGTGGCCTGTCCGCTCTGTGGGCGTGGTCCTGCGGGTGGGCGGGGCCGCGGAGGGGCCGGGCCGGGTTTGTCGCGCCCCTCCGCCCCCCGTGCGCCCCCTCCCCGTTTTCGGGGGTCCCTGCCGGGCCCCCCCGTGACGTGCCGCCCCCAGGTGAACCTGACGGCCTCGCTGGGGACGCTGGCGGTGGCGGCCGAGGTGGAGGGCGTGGCGCTGCGGGGGGAGGGGCAGCCGCACCTGTCCTTGGCCGCCGCCCACCTGGACCACCTGAACCGGCAGCTGCAGTTCGTGACCTACACCAACACCCAGTTCCACCCCGACACCGCCGACATCGGTGCGTACGGGGGGCTCGGCCCGGGGGCACCGGAACCCCCAGAACCTCGGGAACCCCCGGACCCCGGCGCTCTTGGCACCCCCAACGACCCCCGGACCCCCCGAGCCCCCCTGGTTGCCCAATTCCCCCCGTCACCCCGGCAAGGACACTCGGAGTATCCCCGGTGCCCACAGAGACATTCGTGGGACCCTCAGTGCCCACAAGGACACCCCAGGATCCTCAATGCCCACAGGGACACTCGTGGGATCCCCGATACCCACAGGGACACCCCCGAATCCACAATGCCCACAGGGACACTCGTGGGATCCCTGATACCCACAGGGACACTCGGGGTATCCCCAATGCCCACAGGGGCACCCCCGAATCCACAATGCCCACAGGGACACGCCTGTGACCCCCAATGACACCCCCGGGTCCCTGATACCCACAGGGACACTCGGGGTACCCTCAATACCCTCAGGGACACCCCGGGATCCCCAATGCCCACAGGGACACTTGGGGTACCCTCAATGCCCTCAGGGACACTCGGGGGATCCCTGGGACACTCGGGGTACCCCCAATGGCACAGGAACACCCCGGGAATCCCCAATGCCCACAGGGACACTCGTGGGATCCCCAATGCCCACAGGGACACGTGTGTGACCCCCAATGACACCCCCGGGTCCCTGATACCCACAGGGACACTCGGGGTACCCCCAATGCCCACAGGGACACTCAGGGGATCCCTGGGACACTCGGGGTACCCTCAATGCCCTCAGGGACACCCCGGGATCCCCAATGCCCACGGGGACACTCGGGGTACCCCCAATGCCCACAGAGACATTCGTGGGACCCTCACTGCCCACAAGGACACCCCGGGATCCTCAATGCCCACAGGGACACTCGGGGTACCCCCAATGCCCACAGGGACACCCCCCAATCCACAATGCCCACAGGGACACGCGTGTGACCCCCAATGACACCCCCGGGTCCCTGATACCCACAGGGACACTTGGGGTGCCGTCAATGCCCTCAGGGACACCCCGGGATCCACAATGCCCGCAGGGACACTTGGGGTACCCTCAATGCCCTCAGGGACACCCCGGGATCCCCAATGCCCACAGGGACACTTGGGGTACCCTCAATGGCACAGGGACACCCCGGGATCCCCAATGCCCACAGGGACACTTGGGGTGCCCTCAATGCCCACAGGGACACTTGGGGTGCCCTCAATGCCCTCAGGGACACTCGGGGGATCCCTGGGACACTCGGGGTACCCCCAATGGCACAGGGACACCCCGGGATCCCCAATGCCCACAGGGACACTTGGGGTGCCCTCAATGCCCTCAGGGACACTCGGGGGATCCCTGGGATTCGCGGTGCCCCCGATGCCCCCGTCATTCCCCGTGTACCCCCATGCCCTCCTCGCACCCCGTGCCCCCCGATGCCCCCCTGTGCCGCCCGTGTCCTCCATGCCCCCCTCGTGCTCCTCGGTGCCGCCGGTGCCCCCGATGCCCCCCCGCCCCCCCGTGCCCCTCATACCCCCCGGTGCTCCCCGTGCCCCCGGTGCCCCCCGTGCCCCTCATACCCCCCGGTGCCCCCCGTGCCCCCCCGTGCCCCCGGTGCCCCCCGTGCCCCCCGTGCCCCCCGGTGCCCCCCGTGCCCCCGGTGCCCCCGTGCCCCCGGTGCCCCGTGCCCAGCCGCCGCTCCCCCTGCAGTGCAGTTCTCCACCGACGGTCACTCCGCCGCCTTCGCCATCCGCATCCGGCACCCGCCCACGCCCCGCCTGTACGGCCCGGGCAGCGCCGGCGACAGCGACGGGGACAGCGGGGACAGCGGGGACAGCGGGGACGGGGGTGAGCACCGGGGTGAGCACCGGGGTGAGCACCGGTACCGGCCCGGCCCGCCCCAGTGCCCCCAGTGCTCCCAGTACCCCCAGTGCCCCCAGTGCTCCCAGTGCCAGATTCTCAGTTCCCCCAG
This sequence comes from Passerculus sandwichensis, assembly GCA_031885435.1. Lineage (NCBI taxonomy): Eukaryota > Metazoa > Chordata > Aves > Passeriformes > Passerellidae > Passerculus > Passerculus sandwichensis. Next base: position 5,244,146 of record CM063161.1, read on the forward strand.
TGTTCCCAGTGCCCCCAGTGCTCCCAGTGCCAGATTCTCAGTTCCCCCAGTGTTCCCAGTGCCCCCAGTGCCCCCAGTGCTCCCAGTGCTCCCAGTGCTCCCAGTGCCAGATTCTCAGTTCCCCCAGTGCTCCCAGTGCTCCCAGTGCTCCCAGTGCCCCCAGTGCTCCCAGTGCTCCCAGTGCCAGATTCTGAGTTCCCCCAGTGCTCCCAGTTCCCCCAGTGCTCCCAGTGCTCCCAGTTTCCCCAGTGCTCCCAGTGCCCCCAGTGCCCCCAGTGCCAGATTCTCAGTGCCCCCAGTGCTCCCAGTGCTCCCAGTGCCAGATTCTCAGTTCCCCCAGTGCTCCCAGTGCCCCCAGTGCCAGGATCCCAGTGTTCCCAGTGCTCCCCAGTCCCCCCAGTCCCAGTGCTCCCAGTGCCAGATTCTCAGTTCCCCCAGTGTTCCCAGTTCCCCCAGTGCTCCCAGTGCTCCCAGTGCCAGATTCTCAGTTCCCCCAGTGCTCCCAGTGCCCCCAGTGCCCCCAGTGCCCCCAGTGCCAGATTCTCAGCTCCCCCAGTGCTCCCAGTGCTCCCAGTGCTCCCAGTGCCAGATTCTCAGTTCCCCGTGTTCCCAGTGCTCCCAGTGCCCCCAGTGCTAGATTCTCAGTTCCCCCAGTGCTCCCAGTGCTCCCATCCCGGCTCCTTGGGACAGTCCCAGTATCTCGGTGGGGATGTTCAGTGCTCCTGGTGTTCCCAGTGCCCCCAGTGCCAGGATCCCAGTGCTCCCCAGTGCCCCCCAGTCCCAGTGCCAGGATCCCAGTGCTCCCAGTGCCCCCAGTGCCCCCAGTGCCAGATTCTCAGTTCCCCCAGTGCCCCCAGTGCCAGATCCTCAGTGCCCCCAGTGCCCCAAGTGTTCCCAGTACCCCCAGTGCTCCCAGTTTCCCCAGTGCCCCCAGTGCCCCCAGTGCCCCCAGTGCCAGATTCTCAGTTCCCCCAGTGCTCCCAGTGCCTCCAGTGCCCCAAGTGTTCCCAGTACCCCCAGTGCTCCCAGTTTCCCCAGTGCTCCCAGTGTTCCCAGTGCTCCCAGTGCCAGATTCTCAGTTCCCCCAGTGCCCCCAGTGCCCCCAGTGCCAGGATCCCAGTGTTCCCAGTGCCCCCAGTGCCCCCAGTGCCCCCAGTGCCCCCAGTGCTGGTTCTGCCAGTGTCAGTGCCCCAGCCCTACCAGTGTTCCCAGTCCCAGTGTCGGAGCCCAATCCTGCCAATGGGGGTGCTCAGTGCTCCCAGTTCAGGCTCCCAGTGCTCCCAGCACTCCCAGTTCAGATCCCAGCACTCCCAGTTCAGGCTCCCAGTGCTCCCAGCACTCCCAGTTCAGATCCCAGCACTCCCAGTTCAGGCTCCCAGCCCTCCCAGCACTCCCAGTTTGGGCTCCCAGCACTCCCAGTCCCCCCAGTTCAGCTCCCAATGCTCCCAGTCCCCCCATTTCAGGTTCCCAGCACCCCCCGCCCACCCAGCCCAGCTCCCAGCCCTCCCAGTTCAGGCTCCCAGTGCTCCCAGTTCAGCTCCCAGCACTCCCAGTTCAGCTCCCAGTGCTCCCAGTTCAGCTCCCAACACTCCCAGCACTCCCAGTTCAGCTCCCAGCGCTCCCAGTTCAGCTCCCAGCACTCCCAGTTCAGCTCCCAGTTCAGCTCCCAGCACTCCCAGCACTCCCAGCACTCCCAGTTCAGCTCTCAGCCCTCCCAGTTCAGCTCCCAGTGCTCCCAGCGCTCCCAGTTCAGGTTCCCAGCACTCCCAGCGCTCCCAGTTCAGGTTCCCAGCACTCCCAGTGCTCCCAGTTCAGCTCCCAGCACTCCCAGTCCCCCCAGTTCAGCTCCCAGTGCTCCCAGTTCAGCTCCCAACATTCCCAGCACTCCCAGTTCAGGCTCCCAGCGCTCCCAGTTCAGGTTCCCAGCACTCCCAGCGCTCCCAGTTCAGCTCCCAGCACTCCCAGTTCAGCTCCCAGCACTCCCAGCACTCCCAGTTCAGGCTCCCAGCACTCCCAGTTCAGCTCCCATCGCTCCCAGTTCAGCTCCCAGCCCCCCCAGTTCAGCTCCCAGTGCTCCCAGTCCCCCCAGTTCAGCTCCCAGCACTCCCAGCGCTCCCAGTTCAGCTCCCAGCGCTCCCAGTCCCCCCAGTTCAGGTTCCCAGCACCCCCCGCCCCCCCAGCCCAGCTCCCAGCGCTCCCAGTTCAGCTCCCACTCCTCCCAGTTCAGGCTCCCAGCACTCCCCACTCCTCCCAGTTCAGGCTCCCAGTGCTCCCAGTTCAGCTCCCAGCACTCCCAGTTCAGCTCCCAGTGCTCCCAGTTCAGCTCCCAGCACTCCCAGTTCTGGTTTCCAGTGCTCCCAGTTCAGGCTCCCAGCACTGCCAGTCCCCCCAGTTCAGCTCCCAGCACTCCCAGCACTCCCAGTTCAGCTCCCAGCCCTCCCAGTTCAGCTCCCAGCACTCCCAGTCCCCCCAGTTCAGCTCCCAGTGCTCCCAGTTCAGCTCCCAACACTCCCAGCACTCCCAGTTCAGCTCCCAGTGCTCCCAGTTCAGCTCCCAGCGCTCCCAGTTCAGCTCCCAGCACTCCCAGTTCAGCTCCCAGTGCTCCCAGTTCAGCTCCCAACACTCCCAGCACTCCCAGTTCAGCTCCCAGTGCTCCCAGTTCAGCTCCCAGCGCTCCCAGTTCAGCTCCCAGCACTCCCAGTTCAGCTCCCAGTTCAGCTCCCAGCACTCCCAGCACTCCCAGCACTCCCAGTTCAGCTCCCAGCCCTCCCAGTTCAGCTCCCAGTGCTCCCAGCGCTCCCAGTTCAGCTCCCAGTGCTCCCAGTTCAGCTCCCAACATTCCCAGCACTCCCAGTTCAGGCTCCCAGCGCTCCCAGTTCAGGTTCCCAGCACTCCCAGCACTTCCAGTTCAGCTCCCAGTGCTCCCAGTTCAGCTCCCAACACTCCCAGCACTCCCAGTTCAGGTTCCCAGTGCTCCCAGTTCAGCTCCCAGCACTCCCAGCGCTCCCAGTTCAGCTCCCAGCACTCCCAGTTCAGCTCCCAGCACTCCCAGTTCAGGTTCCCAGTGCTCCCAGTTCAGCTCCCAGCGCTCCCAGTCCCCCCAGTTCAGCTCCCCCCCCCCCAGGGTACAACATCTCGGCGCTGGTGACCGTGGCCACCAAGACGTTCCTGCGCTATGACAAACTGCGGGGCCTCATCGCCAGCATCCGCCGCTTCTACCCCTCGGTCACCATCGTGGTGGCCGACGACAGCCAGAGACCCGAGCCCCTGGCAGGGCCGCACCTGGAGCACTACCTCATGCCCTTCGGCAAGGTGGCACCCCAGGGGGCACCCACAGGGACGGGAGAGGGGCAGGGGACACCCCAGGGGACGGGAGAGGGACAGGGCAGGGGACGGGGGACACCCCAGGGGACGGGAGAGGGGCGGGGGACAGGGACAGGACAGTGGCAGGGACACCCACAGGGGACAGGGACAGGGCAGAGGACAGGGGAGGGGACACGGGAGGGGCAGGGACACCCCAGGGGACAGGGGACAGGAGAGGGACGGGGGACAGGGGACACGACAGGGGACAGGGACAGGGCGGGGGACGGGGGGCACCCCAGGGGACCGGAGAGGGGCGGGGGACAGTGGCAGGGACACCCCAGGGGACAGGGGACAGGGGAGGGGACACGGGAGGGGCAGGGACACCCCAGGGGACGGGAGAGGGACAGGGACAGGGCAGGGGACACCCCAGGGGACACGGACAGGGACGGGGCGGGGCACGGGGGGGGTAGAGACACCCACAGGGGACAGGGACAGGGACACGGACAGGGACAGGGCAGGGGACGGGGGACACCCTAGGGGACAGGGGACAGGGACAGGGCAGGGGACACGGGAGGGGCAGGGACACCCACAGGGGACAGGAGAGGGACGGGGGACGGGGGACACCCACAGGGGACAGGAGAGGGGCAGGGGACAGTGGCAGGGACACCCCAGGGGACAGGGAGAGGGCAGGGGAGGGGACATGGGAGGGGCAGGGACACCCACAGGGGACAGGGACAGGGACAGGGCGGGGCACGGGGGACACCCCCGGGGACGGGAGAGGGGCAGGGGAGAGTGGCAGGGACACCCACAGGGGACAGGGACAGGGCAGGGGACAGGGGAGGGGACACGGGAGGGGACACGGGAGGGGCAGGGACACCCACAGGGGACACGGACAGGGACGGGGCGGGGGACGGGGGGCACCCGCGGGGGACAGGAGAGGGGCGGGGGACAGGGCAGGGACACCCACAGGGGACAGGAGAGGGGCAGGAGACAGGGGACAGGGACAGGGCAGGGGACAGGGGAGGGGACACGGGAGGGGACACGGGAGGGGACACGGGAGGGTAGCAGGGACACGGCAGGGGACAGGGACAGGGCGGGGGACGGGGCAGGAGACAGGGGAGGGGACACGGGAGGGGCAGGGACACCCACAGGGGACAGGGGACAGGGCGGGGGACAGGGGAGGGGACACGGGAGGGGCAGGGACACCCACAGGGGACACGGGAGGGTGGCAGAGACCCCCACAGGGGACAGGGGATGGTGGCAGGGCTGTGGGGACCCCAGGGACATCGGATGGCGCTGGGCACCCCGACAGGGGACACGGGGGGCTGGCAAAGCCACACGGGGCACGCGAGGGGCTGGCAGGAGCTGAAGTCCCCAAAAGGAGGGGACACGGAGCTCTGGGATGGCACAGAGGGGGACACCGGGGGCTGGTGGGGCTGTGGCAGGGGGGGCTGGCAGGGTGGAGATGCCCAGGGAGCGGTGCCAGGGCAGGGTTGGCAGGGCGGGGATCCCTTTGGGGGGCATGGGGACAATGGGGAGGGGGGACACGGGAACCCTGCCAGAGCAGGGGGGACACACGAGGGGGTGACAAAGTGACAGAGCCCGGGGGGCTCGTGGGGGGTTGGCAGGGCTCGAGGGGCACGGGGGGCATGGGGGGCACCCCGGGGACGGGGGCATGGGGGCACCCCAGGGAAAGGGACGTGGGAGATCCCGGGGAAGGGGACACGGGGTCTGTCAGGGTTGGCACGGGTCCCTGTCAGGGTTGGCACGGGTCCCTGGGGTTGGGGACATGGGGGGATCTTGGTGTTGGGCACACGGGCTCTGTCAGGCTCAGGGTGGCACTGCGGGCACACGGGCTCTGTCAGGGCTCAGGGTTGGGCACACGGGGCTCTGTCAGGGCTCAGGGTGGCACCGCGGGCACCGGGGATCTATCAGGGCTCAGGGTGGCACCATGGGCACATGCATTCTGTCAGGGCTGTGGGGTCCCAGGGCTGGGCACACGGGTTCTGTCAGGGCTGTGGTACCCGGGCATGGGGCACACGGGCTCTGTCAGGTCTCCGGGTTGGGCACACGGGCTCTGTCAGGGCTGTGGTACCCGGGCATGGGGCACACGGGCTCTGTCAGGGCTCAGGGTGGCACCGCGGGCACCGGGGATCTATCAGGGCTCAGGGTGGCACCGCGGGCACATGCGTTCTGTCAGGGCTGTGGGGTCCCAGGGTTGGGCACGTGGGCTCTGTCAGGCTCAGGGTGGCACCGCGGGCACACATGGGCTCTGTCAGGCTCAGGGTTGGGCACACGGGGTCTGTCAGGGCTCAGGGTGGCACCGCGGGCACACAAGCTCTGTCAGGGTTGGGCACACGGGCTCTCTCAGGGTTGGGCACACGGGCTCTCTCAGGGCTCAGGGTGGCACCACGGGCTCTGTCAGGCTCAGGGTGGCACCGCGGGCACCAGGGATCTATCAGGGCTCAGGGTTGGGCACACGGGCTCTGTCGGGCTCAGGGTGGCACCGCGGGCACTGCGGCCGTGCCCGAGGCTCCGCGCTGCCCCCTGGCAGGGCTGGTTCGCCGGGAGGAACCTGGCGGTGTCGCAGGTGACCACCAAGTACGTGCTGTGGGTGGACGACGATTTCATCTTCACGGCCCGCACGCGGCTGGAGAAGCTCGTGGATGTGCTGGAGAGAACCAGCCTGGACCTGGTGCGGGCACGGCGGGCACGGCGGGCACCGGGGGGCACCGGGGGCACGGGGGGCTGCAGGGGGCACCGGGGGTGAGGGGCACTGGGGGCTGCAGGGTACAGGGGAGGATGGGGGCACCGGGGGGCACCAGGAGGGTACAGGGGGTGAGGGCACCAGGGGGTACAGAGGGCACCGGGGCTGGGGGGCACGGGAGAGTACAGGGGGCACGGCGGGTGAGGGGGCACCGGGAGCCACGGGGAGGCTGCGGGGACACGAGGGCTGCAGCAGGCACAGGGGCGGGCACGGGGGGTACCACGGGCAGGTCCCTGTGGTCTGAGGGAGGGTCCTGTTTCCTGTGCCCGGCGGGGGTCGCGATGCCCAGGCTGGGGGTGGCAGTGGGGGTCTCAGTGCCCAGGTGGGAGTTCAGGGGCTCCGGGTGCCCAGGTGGGGGCTCGGGGAGTCCCAGTACTCAGGTGCTGGCACAGCCCCAGCACAGCAGCCCCGCCCCATCCCATCCCATCCCATCCCATCCCATCCCATCCCATCCCATCCCATCCCATCCCATCCCATCCCACCCCATCCATCCCATCCCACCCCATCCCATCCCATCCATCCCATCCATCCCATCCCATCCCATCCCACCCCATCCCACCCATCCACCCCATCCATCCCATCCCATCCATCCCATCCCATCCCATCCCATCCCACCCCATCCCATCCCATCCCACCCCATCCCATCCCATCCCATCCCATCCCATCCCATCCCATCCCATCCCATCCATCCCATCCATCCATCCATCCATCCATCCATCCATCCATCCATCCATCCATCCATCCATCCCATCCATCCCATCCCATCCCATCCATCCCATCCATCCCATCCCATCCATCCCATCCATCCCATCCCATCCCACTCCATCCCATCCATCCCATCCCATCCATCCCATCCATCCCATCCCATCCCACTCCATCCCATCCATCCCATCCCATCCATCCCATCCCATCCCACTCCATCCCATCCCCCCCATCCCATCCCACCCCATCCCATCCCATCCATCCCATCCCATCCCATCCCATCCCATCCCATCCCATCCCATCCATCCCATCCCACCCCATCCCATCCATCCCATCCCATCCATCCCATCCCATCCCATCCCATCCCACCCCATCCCATCCCATCCCACCCCATCCCATCCCATCCATCCCATCCCATCCCACCCCATCCCATCCATCCCATCCCATCCCATCCCATCCCATCCCATCCCATCCCATCCCATCCCATCCCATCCCATCCCATCCCATCCATCCCATCCCATCCATCCCATCCCATCCCATCCCATCCCATCCCATCCCATCCCATCCCATCCCACCCCATCCATCCCATCCATCCCATCCCATCCCATCCATCCATCCCATCCCATCCCATCCCATCCATCCCATCCCATCCCATCCCATCCCATCCATCCCATCTCATCCCATCCCATCCCATCCATCCCATCCATCCCATCCCATCCATCCATCCCATCCCATCCATCCCATCCCATCCCATCCCACCCCATCCCATCCATCCCATCCCATCCCATCCCATCCCATCCCATCCCATCCCATCCCATCCCATCCATCCCATCCACCCCATCCCATCCCATCCCATCCCATCCATCCCATCCATCCCATCCCATCCATCCCATCCCATCCCACCCCATCCCATCCATCCCATCCCATCCATCCCATCCCATCCATCCCATCCCACCCCATCCCATCCCATCCCATCCCATCCCATCCATCCCATCCCATCCCATCCACCCCATCCATCCCATCCCATCCCATCCCATCCCATCCCATCCCATCCCACCCCATCCCATCCATCCCATCCCATCCATCCCATCCCATCCCATCCCATCCCACCCCATCCCATCCCATCCCATCCCATCCCATCCCATCCCATCCCATCCCATCCCATCCCATCCCATCCCATCCACCCCATCCCATCCCATCCCATCCCACCCCATCCCATCCCATCCATCCCATCCCATCCCATCCATCCCATCCCATCCATCGATCCTGGTCCCGGGTGCTCCCGTGGGTCCCCGGGTTGTCCCGGTGCTCCCGAGCTGTCCCGGTGCTCCCGTGGGTCCCGGGTTGTCCCGGACTGTTCCGGGCTGTCCCGGTGCTCCCGTGGGTCCCGGGGTTGTCCTGGGGGTCCTTGGGGGTCCCGGGCACTCCTCTGGGTCCCGGGCTGTCCCGGCCAGTCCCGGCCGCTCCCGGTCCATCCCGGTGGTCCCGGGCTGTCCGAGGCGCTCCCGTAGGTCCCGGGCACTCCCGGTGGTCTCTGGCGGTCCCGGACGCTCCTGGGCTGTCCCGGGCGGTCCCGGTGGTCCCGGACGGTTGCGGCCGATTCCGGGCGGTCCCCGGCGCTCCGCTGGGTCCCAGGCTGTCCCGGCGCTCCCGGTGTTCCCGGTGCCCGCTCCCCAGCCCAGCCCCGTTCCCGCAGGTGGGCGGCGCGGTGCGGGAGATCACCGGCTACACCACCACGTACCGGCAGCGGCTGAGCGTGCGCGGCGGCGGCGCGGGCGGGGACTGCCTGCGGACCCGGCCCGGCTTCCACCACCGCCTGGCGGGGTTCCCGGCCTGCGTGGTCACCGACGGCGTGGTCAACTTCTTCCTGGCCCGCACCGACAAGGTGCGCCAGGTGGGCTTCGACCCCCGGCTGCGCCGCGTGGCGCACCTCGGTGAGCGCGGGGGAACGGGGAACGGGAGGGGATGGGGGGGATGGGGGGGATGGGGGGGTCTGAGGGGGATGGGGGTTCTGGGGGGGCTGGGGGGTTTGAAGGGGATGGGGGGTTTGGAGGGGCTGGGGGGGTCTGAGGGGTCTGAGGGGGATGGGGGGCTGGGGGGTTTGAAGGGGCTGGGGGGTTTTGGGGGGATGGGGGGGTCTGAGGGGGATGGGGGTTTGAAGGAGCTGGGGGTTCTGGGGGAGCTGGGGGGGTTTGGAGGGGCTGGGGGGTTTTGGGGGGACGGGGGGTCTGAGGGGATGGGGGGGTCTGAGGGGGCTGGGGGGGTTTGGAAGGGCTGGGGGGGTCTGAGGGGGATGGGGGGCTGGGGGGTTTGGGGGGGATGGGGGGTCTGAGGGGGCTGGGGGGGTTTGGGGGGGATGGGGGGTTTGGGGGTCTGAGGAGGATAGGGGGTCTGAGGAGGATAGGGGGTCTGAGGAGGATAGGGGGTCTGAGGGGGATGGGGGGGCTGAGGGGGATGGGGGGTTTGGGGGAGCTGGGGGGGTCAATCTGATGGGGTCCCAGAGGGGTCCTGGGGGTGCCCGAGGGGTCTGGGGGTCAGTCTGAGGGGGTCCTGGACAGGTCTGGGGGTGCCTGAAGGGGCTGGGGGTGCCCGAGGGATTTGGGGGGTTTTTGGGGTCTGGGGCTCAGTCTAAGGTGGTCCCAGAGGGGTCCTGGGGCTGTCCGAGGGGTCTGGGGGTCAGTCTGAGGGGGTCCTGGAGAGGTCTGGGGGTACCAGAGTGGTCTGGGGGTGTCCGAGGGGTCTGTGGGATCTGGGGCTCAGTCTAAGGGGTGCCAGAGGAGTGTGGGGGTGCCCGAGGGGGCTGGGGGTGCCTGAGGGCTTTGGGAATGTTCGAGGGGGCTGAGGATCAGTCTAAGGGGGTACCAGAGGGGTCCTGGGGGTGCCCCGGGGTCCTGAACGGTCTGGAGGTGCCAGAGGGGGCTGAGGGGGCCCGAGGGCTCTGGTGGGTTTGGGGAGCTCAGTCTAAGGCGATCCCAGAGGGGGTCCCGAGGGGTCTGGGGGTGTCTGAGGGGGTCCTGGAGAGGTCTGGGGGTGCCCGAGGGGTCTGGGGGATCTGGGGGTCAGTCTAAGGGGGTGCCAGGGAGGTCTCCGAGGGGGCTGGGGGTGTCTGAGGGGTCTGGTGGGTTTGGGGGGGTCAATCCAAGAGAGTGCCTGAGGGGTCTGGGGGTCCCGAGAAGTCTGGGGGGTCTGGGGCTCAGTCTAGGGGGGTCCCAGGGGAGTCCTGGGGGTGCCCCAGGGTCCCAAGGAGTCTGGGGGGTTTGAGGGCTCAGTCTAACGGGGTCACTGGGGTCCCCCCCAATTCAGGGCTCAGAGATAAGGGGGGTCCTAGGGTCAGAGATATGGGGGTGCTGGGGTCCCCCACGATGGGGTCAGGGGGTCAGGGATAAGGGGGATGCTGGTATCCCCCCAAATTCAGGGGTCAGAGACAAGGGGGGACACTGGGATTCCCCACAATTTGGGGGGTCAGAGACAAGGGGAGTGCTGGGGTCTCCCACAATTTGGGGGTCAGGGGGTCCGAGATAAGGGGGGTCGCTGGGATTCCCCACAATTTGGGGGGTCAGAAACAAGGGGGTGCTGGGGTCCCCCACAGCGGGCTCAGAGCTCGGGGGGGACACTGGGATCCCTGCGTCCCCCCGCCATCGGGGGCAGCCCGGGGCACCCCAGGCCCCCTCCGATCCCATTATTTTGGGGGTCCCCCCATGTCCCCCCTCCCCAGAATTCTTCATCGACGGCCTGGGGGTGCTGCACGTGGGCTCGTGCGAGGACGTGGTGGTGGATCACGCGTCCAAGCTGGCGCTGCCGTGGCGGCGCTCGGAGGGGGAGCGGCAGTACAACCGGTACCGGTACCCGGCCGCCCGCGACGACAGCGTGCGCCTCAAGCAGCGCCTCTTCTTCTTCAAGAACCGCTTCAAGTGCATGGCCGGCGACTAGCGGCGACACCGGGGACACCGGGACACCGGGCGGCGACACCGGGACACCGGGCGGGGACACCCCGGAGCCACCGGGACACCGGGCGGGGACACCGGGACACCGGGCGGGGACGCCCCGGAGCCACCGGGAGGGGACGCTGGGCGTGGTCACCGGGCGGGGACACCGGGGCCGTCCCGGGGCTACCGGCGGGGACACCCTGAGACCACCGGGGTTACCGGGCATGGTCACCGGGTGGGGCCACACCGGAGCCACCGGGCATGGTCACCGGGCAGGGCCACCAGCCCCGGCCGCCGCTGACCAGCCCTGGGTGCCACCCCCGGGGAGGTGACAAGGAGGTGGCACCGGGTCACCGCCCCCAGGGGGGTCACGGGACACGCCAAGGACCCCCGGCCACCGGTCCTGGCCAGCCCTGGGTGCCACCGGGCTGCTGGCACTGCGGTGGTGCCACCCCCAGAGGGGTGACAGGGGGGTGGCACGGGGTCACCGCCCACAGGGGGGGTCAGGGGACACGCCAAGGACGTCGCTGAGCCCCGGCCACCAGCGTGGGCCACATCGAGGGTCATCAATGCTGCTGGCCGTGCCTGCGGTGTCCCCAGAGCCACAAGCATGGCTGCTCCATGGCCACCGCCAGGGCCACCACTGCAATGTCCCCAGGGCCACTGGCCACATCTGGGTCACCCCCAGGGCCACCTCTGCAATGTCCCCAGGGCCACTGGCCACATCTGGGTCACCCCCGGGGCCACCAAGCCCAATGGGCCACCTTCTCTGGGCCACCCTGCGGTGTCCCCAGGGCCACAACCGTGGGCCACCAGCCACAACCCCGGTGCCACTGACCCCAACGGGCCACCCCCAGAGCCACCGTTCCAGGGCCACCAAGCCTGGGGCGCCCCTGGGAGTGGCTCTGCCCGCTTTGGGCGCCCCACGGGCCACCACCCCCACCCCCGGCTGCCCTCACAGGGCCACTGGGTGACACGGGGTGCCCACAGGGCCACTGGGTGACTCGGGGTGGCCGCTGCCCCCATGGGCCTCCTCAAGGGTCACCCCCCCCATGGGCCACCACCTGTGGGACACCCCCGGGACCCCCCCCCCCGCCCCGTGGCCACCCCCGGGGTCACCCCCAGGGCCATCACCGAGTGCCACCCCCCGGGGCCACTGCCATGGGCCACCCCCCAGTGCCACCACGCCGGTCCCCGCTGTCCCCCCGCCCCCCCGCGGTGTTTTTAGCTCTTTTGTACTTTGGGGGGGGGGGGGTGATGGCGGGGTCGCACCGGGTCCCCTTCCCCCCCCCCCCCGTTGTCCCCTCTCCGTTTTCTACCGCCCGCCCCTCCCCCCGCTGCCGCCCGGGTTTTTGTGCCAAGTCTCGGCCCCTCCCCCCCCCCCGGGACCCCCGCGACCCCCGGGGTGGGTGGGGGAGGGGCTGGGGGAGGGGCTGCCCCCCCCCCCCGCCCTTTTCTACCCAATGGATGGTGAGATTTTAACCAGCCCGAAACCGCCGGTCTCTGCTTGGGGCGGGGGGAGGGGCGGGGAGTGGGCGGGGCTATGGGGTGGGAGGGGCTATGGGGGTGGGAGGGGTTTTAGGGTGGGAGGAGCTGTGAGGGGTGGGAGGGGCTATGGATGGGCGGGGGCTGGGTGGGAGGGGCTTTGGGGGTGGGAGGGGCTATGGGGGTGGGAGGGGCTATGGGGGTGGGAGGGGCTATGGGGGTGGGAGGGGCTATGGGGGTGGGTGGGGCTATAGGGGTGGGAGGGGCTATAGGGGTGGGAGGGGCTATGGGGATAGGAGGGGTTTTAGGGTGGGAGGAGCTGTGAGGGGTGGGAGGGGCTATGGATGGGCGGGGCTGGGGTGGGAGGGGCTATGGGGGTGGGTGGGGCTTTGATGGTGGGAGGGGCTATGGGGTGGGTGGGGCTGTCGGGGTGGGAGGGGCTTTGGGGGTGGGAGGGGCTATGGGGTGGGTGGGGCTGTCGGGGTGGGAGGGGCTTTGGGGGTGGGAGGGGCTATGGGGTGGGTGGGGCTATAGGGGTGGGAGGGGCTATAGGGGTGGGAGGGGCTATGGGGATAGGAGGGGTTTTAGGGTGGGAGGAGCTGTGAGGGGTGGGAGGGGCTTTGGATGGGCGGGGCTGGGGTGGGAGGGGCTTTGAGAGTGGGAGGGGCTCTGGGGGTGGGAGGGGCTATGGGGGTGGGAGGGGCTCTGGGAGTGGAAGAGGCTATGGGGTGGGAGGGGCTATGGGGGTGGGAGGGGCTTTGGAAATGGGAGGGGCTATGGGGGTGGGAGGGGCTCTTTGAGTGGGAGGGGCTATGGGGGTGGGAGGGGCTATGGGGGTGGGTGGGGCTGTCGGGGTGGGATGGGCTATGGGGATAGGAGGGGTTTTAGGGTGGGAGGGGGTATGGGGGTGGGGGGGCAGTGGAGTGGGAGGAGCTGTGGGATGGGAGGGGCTTTGGATGGGCGGGGCTGGGGTGGGAGGGGCTATGGGGGTGGGAGGGGCTTTGGGAGTGGGAGGGGCTATGGGGGTGGGAGGGGCTATGGGGTGGGAGGGGTTATGGGGTGGGTGGGGCTATGGAGTGGGAGGGGTTATGGGGTGGGTGGGGCTATGGAGTGGGAGGGGCTATGGGGGTGGGAGGGGCTATGGGGTGGGAGGGGCTTTGGGAGTGGGAGTGGCTATGAGGGTGGGAGGGGCTGTGACATCTGCACAGTGGCTTCCGGGACGGGTCCGTGCCACCCCTGCCGGTGGCACCGGGGATGTATCGGTGACACCAGCTCGGTGGCACTGGGGATGGGTCCGTGACACCCCTGCCAGTGGCACCGGGAACGGGTCTGTGACACCCGTTTGGTGGCACCGGGGACACGTCCGTGACACCTGCACGGTGACACCGGGACGGATCTGTGACACTCCTGTCAGTGACACCAGGGGACGGGACTGTGAGACCCGCCCGGTGGCACTGGGGACGGCTGTGTGACACTCGCACAATGGTGCTGGGGACAGGACTGTGACACTCCGCACGGTGGCACCGGGGACGGGTGTGTGACACTGGCACAATGGTGCTGGGGACAGGACTGTGACACCCGTGCGGTGGCACCGGGGACGGCTGTGTGACACTGGCACAATGGCACTGGGGACAGGACCGTGACACCCGTGCGGTGGCACCGGGGGACACCGAACCCCCCCCGGGGACCGCGGGGGGGGCGGGACGGAGCGCGCTCCGTGGGCGGAGCCCTATCACCGGCGGAGGGGCGTGGCTTAATTGGATCGGCCAATCAGGTTCGGGGGCTCGACCCGGCCCCGCCCCCTTTCCACGATGGCGGCGCCCGGGTGCCACGTGGGGACCGGGGGGGGGCGGGAGGGCGAGGAAGAGAACGGGGAAGAGGAAGAGGAAGAGGAAGAGGAAGAGGAAGAGGAAGAGGAAGAGGAAGAGGAAGAGGAAGAGGAAGAGGAAGAGGAAGAGGAAGAGGAGCGAGGAGAGGAAGCGGAAGCGGCGCTGCGGGCCGTGTTCCCCCGGGACCCCGAGCTCTTCGCCGAGACCTTCCCGGAGCGGCGCCGGTTCCGGCTGTGCGGGCGCGTCCTGCACATCGCGGAGCACCACGGGCCGCGGCTCGGGCTCGCCGGGGCCGTCTGGGAGGCGGTGAGCGGCACCGGGGGCTCGGGGCAAATCCCGGGGCTGTGGGTGACATCCCGGGGGACAGCGGGTGATGGGAAAGCCGGGGGAGCCCGAGGGTACGGGGATGTCGGGGACACCGGGAGCGGGGAGGTGACATCCCGGGCGTACCGGGAGTGGGATCCCGGAGGGGACACACGCGACATGCCAGGGGTGGCAGGAGGGATGGGCAATGGGGGACCCCGAGGGGACAGGGGTACCGGGGGTGACATCGCGGTGGGCACCGGCAGCGATGAGTGAGTGATTGGGGAGGGGGCTACCGAGTCATGGAGGGAACGGGGAACACCGGAGGGGGCACCGGGAACGGGCACCCTGAGCGGGGGTGAGGGGTCCTGGGCATCCAGGACCGTGGTGGCCACTCCGGGGGGCACCGGGGGGACCCTGGGGGCACAAGCGCTGGGGGTCTCTGGGGTTCGGGGGGTCTCCCATGGGCTGGGTCCCCCCAGTGTCCCCTCTGTGTCCCCCAGGCCCTGTCCCTGTGCCGCTTCCTGGGCGAGCAGAACCTGGAGCTGGCGGGGCGGCGGGTGCTGGAGCTGGGCGCCGGTACCGGCATCGTGGGCATCTTCGCTGCCATGCTGGGTACGGGGGGCACCGTGGGTGGGGGGACACCGTGGGTGGGGGGCTGCCTGGGGAAAGGGTGGGGACACCTGTGGGGGGCACCTGGGGTGGGGGAGGGAATCCCAGTTCTCTCGCCCAGTACAGAACTGGAAACTGGTGTGAGCAACCCTGGAGTTTGTTGGGATCTGGGGGGGCCACAGGTGGTTACCCTCCTCCCCTCCGCTTTGGGCTCGGGGTTTATTGGGGTCGGGGAGGGTTTGGGGAGATCCAGTGGGGGTGTTTCTCACTCTGACTCGCGGATTTTTGGGATGTGGGGGAGGTTTTGGGGTGGGGGCTCCGAGGGTTTTTTCCTCACTCTGGCTCAGGGGTTTTACTGTGATTTTGGGGTGGGGGTCCCAGGGGGTGCTCCTCACTGTGGCTCAGGGAGTTTTACTGTGATTTTGGGGTGGGGGTCCCAGGGCTGACCCACCCACTCGCCCACTCTTAACCGTGCTCTGGGGGGTTACCGGGGGTCCGTGCCCCGCTGACGGCCGCGCTGCCCCGCAGGGGCCGAGGTGACGCTCACGGACCGGCCGCCGGCGCTGCCGCAGCTCCGGGAGAACGCGCGGCTCAACTTCCCGGGGAGCGCGGCGGGGCCCCGGGTGCGGGCGCTGCGCTGGGGCCGCGACCAGCGCCGCTTCCCGCCCAAGTTCCACCTCATCCTGGGCTCCGACATCGTGTACGACCCCCGCTCCTTCGCCCCGCTGCTGAGCACCCTCCGGCACCTGCTGGTGCCGCCGGCCCAGGCGCTGCTCAGCGCCCGCCTGCGCGGCGGCGAGGCCGGGGCCGCCCGCTTCTTCCGGCAGCTGCTGCCGCCCTTCTTCGGGGTGCGGCTGCTGCGGCGGGAGCCCGAGCGGGACATCGAGATCTACGCGGTCACCCCGCGGCACGGAGCCCCTTTGGAGCAGGACAGGCCTGGGTTGGGGTCCCTCACCCCGCGGGACGGAGCCCCGGAACGGGACAGGCCCGGGCTGGGCTCCCTCACACCGCGGGACGGAGTCCCGGAGCGGGACAGGCCCGGGCTGGGGTCCCTCACCCCGCGGGATGGAGCCCCGGAGCGGGGCGGACCCGGGCTGGGCTCTCTGACCCCGCGGGATGGAGCCCTGGAGCGGGGCGGACCCGGGCTGGGCTCTCTGACCCCGCGGGACGGAGCCCCGGAGCGGGACAGGCCTGGGTTGGGGTCCCTCACCCCGCGGGATGGAGCCCCGGAGCGGGACAGGCCCGGGCTGGGCTCCCTCACACCGCGGGACGGAGCCCCGGAGCGGGACAGGCCCGGGCTGGGGTCCCTCACCCCGCGGGACGGAGCCCCGGAGCGGGACAGGCCCGGGCTGGGCTCTCTGACCCCGCGGGACGGAGCCCCGGAGCGGGACAGGCCTGGGTTGGGGTCCCTCATCCCGCGGGACGGAGCCCCGGAGCGGGACAGGCCCGGGCTGGGGTCCCTCACACCGCGGGACGGAGCCCCGGAGCGGGGAAAGCCCGGGCTGGGCTCCCTCACACCGCGGGACGGAGCCCCGGAGCGGGGAAAGCCCGGGCTGGGGTCTCTCACCGGGGATTAAATGGTGCCGCGGGTCGCAATTCAGGCGCTGTGTGTGATTTGGGGGGGCTGGATGGGGTTTGGGGAAGGGGACAGCCCGGAGGGGGTCTGTGAGGGTCAGGTGGGGTTTGAGAATCGGGGGGGGGGTCTTTGAGAATCGGGGGTTCTGTGAGGGTGGGAGGAATCTGTGAGGGCCCGGGGGGCTTTGTGAGGCGGGGGGCTCTATGAGAGTGAGGGGGGCTCTGTGAGGGTCGGGGAGGGGGGGTTGTGAGGACCAGGGAGGGTCTGAGAGGGTCTATGAGGTGGGGGGGGAAGGTCTGTGAGGGTCTGGGCTCTGTGAGGGCTGGGGGTCTCTTGGGTGCGGGGTGGATCTGTGAAAGTCTGGGGTCTCTGAGGGTCTGGGGACTGTAAGGGTCTGGGGTCTGTGAGGGTCTGGGGTCTCTGAGGGTCCCAGGGGTTCTGTGAGGGCCAGGGGGGTCGGGGGTCTCTCGGGTTCAGGGGGCTCTGTGAGGGTCAGGAGTCTATTAGGGCGGGAGGGGGATCTGTGAGGGTCAGAGTGTTTTTTGAGGCTGGGGGGGGTTCTGTGAGGGCCACGGGAGGTCTGTGAGGGTCGGGGGTCTCTGAGGCTGGAGGGGGGCCCATGAGGGTCTGGGAGCTTCGTGAGGGCCGAGGGTCTCTCGGGTGCGGGGAGGGTCTCTGAGGGTCTGTGGTCTGTGAGGGTCGGGGGGGTTTGTGAGGGTCTGGGGTCTCAGGTCCAGGGGTCTCTCGGGTGCGGGGGGGGTCTCTGAGGGTCTGTGGTCTGTGAGGCTGTGGGCGGTTTGTGAGGGTCTGGGGTCTCAGGTCCAGGGCGGGGGTTCGGGCCGGGCGTTTCGAGCCCCTCCTCTTCCCCCCCAAATTCCCCCTCAGCCAATCCCGCGCCTCCGCGGCGCCCGCGTGACGTCACACACAGGCGCGCGCAGCCAATCGCGGCCCCGCTCCCCGATCCTTCACCGGGCCGTGACGTCACGCGGCGCGCCGCGGGCAGGCCGGGATGCAGCGCGCGGCGCTGGGCGCGCTCGGGGCGGCGGCGCGGGTGAGACCGGGAAACCGGAACCCCAGAACCCCAGCCCCGGGACCACCGGGAAACCGGACCCCCAGAACCCCAGCCCCGGGACCACCGGGAAACCGGGACCCCAGAACCCCAGCCCCCGGGACCACCGGGAAACCGGAACCCCCCACAAACCCAGCCCCGGGACCACCGGGAAACCGAAACCCCAGAACCCCAGCCCCGGGACCACCGGGAAACCGGGACCCCCAGAACCCCAGCCCCGGGACCACCGGGAAACCGGAACCCCAGAACCCCAGCCCCGGGACCACCGGGAAACCGGGACCCCCAGAACCCCAGCCCCGGGACCCCCAGAACCCCAGCGCCGGGACCACCGGGAAACCGGGACCCCCAGAACCCCAGCCCCGGGACCACCGGGAACCCCCAGCCCTGGGACCCTCCCAGCCCCGTGACCTCACAACTCCGAGACCCTTGGGACCCCCGAGCCCCGGGACCACCGGGAATCCGAGCCCTGGGACCCCCAGAACCCCAGCCCCGGGACCATTGGAACACCCAGCCCCGGACCACCGGGAACCCCGTGATCCACTAGCCCCGGGACCACCGGGACCCCCCAGCCCTGTGATCCCCAGTACCGGGACTACCGGGAACCCTGGGACCCCACGGCTCCGGGACACCCGGGACCCCCAACCTCGGGTCCCCCCATTCCCGGGACCCCCAACCTCGGGTCCCCCCATTCCCGTGACCCCCGGCTATCCTCGGGCGCCCCCCCCCACCCTCCGGTACCCCCGGTGCCCCCCATACCGGGCCCCCCCGGCCCGTCCGTGACCGCCCGTGTCCCGCAGGCCGCCCCGTGCCGCTGGCTGAGCGCGGCCCCGCCGGCGCTGCGGGAGCTGCGGGAGCTGCGGGCGCGCACCGGGCAGCCCGTGCTGCGCTGCCGGGAGGCGCTGGAGCGGGCGGGGGGCGACCTGCGGCAGGTGCGGAAACGGGGGGGAACGGGAGGGGGCGGGACCGGGGGGGGGGGACACAGAAACCGGGAGGAGAACGGGGAGCTGGGGGGGGCGGATGAGTGGGGGGGACTCTGGGGGTCGCAGGGGGTATTTGAGGCAGGGGGTATTTGGGGCAGGGGGGCTCTGGGGCGAGGGGGCTTTGGGGGAGGGGGGCTTTGGGCAGGGGGTATTTGGGGCAGGGGGGCTCTGGGACAGGGGGACTTTGGGGAAGGGGTCCCTGGGGCAGGGGGTCCTTGGGGAAGGTGGTCTTTGGGACAGGCTTGGGGCAGGGGCTGTTTGGGACAGGGGGGCTCTGGGAGTGGGGGTCCCTGGGGCAGGGGGTCTTTGGGGCAGAGGGGCTTTGGGATGGGGGTGGTATTTGGCATGGGGGGTATTTGGGCAGGGGGTCCCTGGGACAGGGGGGCTTTGGGAGCAGGGGTCCCTGGGGCAGGGGGTCTTTGGGGAAGGTGGTCTTTGGGACAGGGTTGGGGCAGAGGCTGTTTGGGACAGGAGGGGGGGCTTTGAGAAGGGGATCCCTGGGGCAGGAGGTCTTCGAGACAGGGGGCTCCAGGGCAAGGGGGCTTTGGGGGAGGGGGGTTTGGGCAGGGGGTATTTGGGGCAGGGGGTCTTTGGGGTAGGGGGGGCTTTGACAAGGGGTTCCCTGGGGCAGGGGGTATTTGGGGCAGGGGTGCACTGGGAGAGGGGGTCCTTGGGCAGGGGGGTATTTGGGATGGGGGGTATTTGGAACAAGGGGTCCTTGGGACAGGGGGCTCTGGGACAGGGGGGCTCTGGGGGCGCCAGGACCAGAGCAGGCCCAGCCCTTGGGGGGTGGGGGGGCAGTGGGGTTGGGTCTGGTCTGTGCCCCCCCTGCCCGTGTCCCCCTCAGGCTGAGGGGTGGGGATGGGGACACTGGGGTGACCCTGGCACTGATGGGGACACTGGGGTGACCCTTTCAGTCCTGAGGTGACCCTGTCAGTGCTGGGGACACTGGGGTGACCTTGTCAGTGCTGGGGGACACTGGGGTGACCCTGTCAGTGCTGGGGACACTGGGGTGACCCTGTCAGTGCTGGGGACACTGGGATGGCCCTGTCAGTGCTGGGGACACTGGGGTGACCCTGTCAGTGCTGGGGACACTGAGCTGACCCTGTCAGTGCTGAGGTGACCCTGAGGTGACTCTGTCAGTGCTGGGGTGACCCTGTCAGTGCTGGGGACACTGAGGTGACCCTGTCAGTGCCAGGGACCCTGAGGTGACCCTGTCAGCGCTGGGGACACTGGGGTGACCCTGGCAATGATGGGGACACTGGGCTGACCCTGTCAGTGCCAGGGACCCTGAGGTGACCCTGTCAGTGCTGGGCTGACCCTGTCAGTGCCAGGGACCCCGAGCTGACCCTGTCCCCCGGTGTTCCCAGGCCGAGGCCTGGCTGGAGGCCGAGTCGCGCCGCCGGGGCTGGGCCAGGGCCGCTGCCCCCGGGGCTGCCCGGGCCCGCCAGGGGCTCGTGGGGATCCTGAGCGAGGGCTCGGCCGCCGTCATGGTGGAGGTGAGTGAGGGGGGGCTGGGGGTCCCCGTGTCCCTTCTGGGGGTCCCCGTGTCCCTTCTGGGGGTCCCCGTGTCCCTTCTGGGGGTCTCAGTGTCCCTTCTGGGGGGGTCCCCGTGTCCCTTCTGGGGGTCTCGGTGTCCCCAGGGTCACCGTGTCCCTTCTGGGGGTCCCTGTGTCCCTTCTGGGGGTCCCTGTGTCCCTTCTGGGGGTCTCAGTGTCCCTTCTGGGGGGGTCCCTGTGTCCCTTCTGGGGGTCTCAGTGTCCCTTCTGGGGGGGTCCCCGTGTCCCTTCTGGGGGTCTCGGTGTCCCCAGGGTCACCGTGTCCCTTCTGGGGGTCCCTGTGTCCCTTCTGGGGGGGTCCCTGTGTCCCTTCTGGGGGGATCTCGGTGTCCCCAGGGTCACCGTGTCCCCCCCCCCCCCCCCAGGTGAACTGTGAGACGGATTTCGTGGCGCGGACCCCCGACTTCCAGCAGCTGGTGGAGATGGCGGCCAGGGGGGTGCTGGGGCACTGCCAGGGGGCCTCGGGCACCAAGGTGGGCTGTGAGGGGGGCATTGGGGTGCCAGGGGGCCATTGGGGTGCCAGGGGGGGCATTGGGGTGCCAGGGAGTTTGGGGGTGTCGAGGGTCTTGGGGGAGTTGGGCTGGCACAGACGGTGTTGGGTTCTTGGGGGGTGCCAGGGGGTTTAGGGGAGGTTTTGGGGGTGTTGGGGCAGGGTTTGGGGGTGTTAGGGGTGTTTGGGCAGGGTTTGGGGGTGTTAGGGGTGTTTGGGCAGGGTTTGGGGGTGTTGGGGCAGGGTTTGGGGGTACCAGGGGTGTTTGGGCAGGGTTTGGGGGTGTTTGGGCAGGGTTTGGGGGTGCCAGGGGTGTTTGGGGGTGTTTGGGCAGGGTTTGGGGGTGCCAGGGGGGGTTGGGGCAGAGTTTGGGGGTTTTGGGGGTGCTGGGCAGGGTTTGGAGGTGCCAGGGAATGTTGGGCAGTGTTTGGGGGTGCCAGGGCTCTTGGGGCAGGGTTTGGGGATGTTTGGGCAGGGTTTGGGGGTGCCAGGGGGGTTGGGGCAGAGTTTGGGGGTGCCAGGGGGGTTGGGGCAGAGTTTGGGGGTGTTGGGGGGTGTTTTGGGGGTGCTGGGCAGGGTTTGGGGGTGCCAGGGTTGCTGGGCAGGGTTTGGGGATGTTTGGGCAGGGTTTGGGGGTGCCAGGGTTGTTGGGCAGGGTTTGGGGGTGCCAGGGGGTTTTGGGGCAGAGTTTGGGGGTTTTGGGGGTGCTGGGCAGGGTTTGGGGGTGCCAGGGAATGTTGGGCAGGGTTTGGGGGTGCCAGGGCTCTTGGGGCAGGGTTTGGGGATGTTTGGGCAGGGTTTGGGGGTGCCAGGGTTGCTGGGCAGGGTTTGGGGGTGCCAGGGGGGTTGGGGCAGAGTTTGGGGGGTGTTTTGGGGGTGCTGGGCAGGGTTTGGGGGTGCCAGGGCTATTGGGGTGCCCCTCTGACCCCTCTCCCCAGCTGCTGCTGCCAGAGGAGGAGCTGGCCCAGGTGCGGGCAGAGAACGGGGGGGAGCTGCTGAGCGAGCACCTGGCACTGGCCATGGGTGAGTGCCATCCCAGTGTGCCCAGTGCCCCTCCCAGTACCTCCCAGTGCCCATCCCAGTACATCCCAGTGCCCCCAGTGCCCTCCCTGTGCCCATCCCAGTGCCCTCAGTGCCCCTCCCAGTACATCCCAGTGCCCATCCCAGTGTGCCCAGTGTGCCCAGTGCCCCTCCCAGTACATCCCAGTGTGCCCAGTGCCCCTCCCAGTACATCCCAGTGCCCCCGGTGCCCCTCCCAGTACATCCCAGTGCCCCTCCCAGTACATCCCAGTGTGCCCAGTGCCCATCCCAGTACATCCCAGTGTGCCCAGTGCCCCTCCCAGTACATCCCAGTGCCCCTCCCAGTACATCCCAGTGTGCCCAGTGCCCCTCCCAGTACATCCCAGTGCCCCTCCCAGTACATCCCAGTGTGCCCAGTGCCCCTCCCAGTACATCCCAGTGCCCCCAGTGCTTTCTATGCAATCCCAGTACATCCCAGTACCCCTCCCAGTACATCCCAGAGTGCCCAGTGCCCCTCCCAGTACATCCCAGTGCCCATCCCAGTGTGCCCAGTGTGCCCAATGCCCCTCCCAGTACATCCCAGTGTGCCCAGTGCCCCTCCCAGTACATCCCAGTGTGCCCAGTGCCCATCACAGTACATCCCAGTGCCCCCAGTGCCCCTCCCCAGTGCCCCCAGTGCCCCCAGACACTGACATTCCCAGTGCCCCCAGAGCCTGCCAGTCCCAATGCCCTTCCCCAGTGCCCCCAATGCCCTCCCGTTTCCCCAGTGCCCCCAATGCTCTCAGTGCTCCTCACCGGTGTGCCCAGTGCCCCCCGGTGTCCCAAATGCCCTCCCCAGTGCCCCCAGTGCCCCCAGAGCCTGCCAGTCCCAGTGTCCCCAGTGCCCCTCCCCAGTGTCCTCAATGCCCTCCCCAGTTTCCCCAGTGTCCCCAGTGCCCCTCCCCAGTGCTCCCAGTGCCCCCAGAGCCTACCAGTCCTAGTGCCCCCCAGTGCCCCCAATGCTCCCAGTGCTCCCAGTGCCCCCAGTGCCCCTCCCCAGTGCCCCCCAGTGTCCCCAATGCCCTCCCCAGTGCCCCCAGTTCCCCCAGAACCTGACACTCCCAGTGCCCCCCGGTGTCCCCAATGCTCCCAGTGTCCCCAGTGCCCCTCCCCAGTGCTCCCAGTGCCCCCCGAGCCTGCCAGTCCCAGTGCCCCCCAGTGCCCCCAGTGCTCCTCCCCAGTTCCCCCAGTTTCTGACACTCCCAGTGCCCCCAGTGCCCCTCCCCAGTGTCCCCAATGCCCTCCCCAGTGCCCCCAGCCCGTGCCAGCCCCTCTCTGTGCAGGGCACACCCCGGCCTGGGCTCTGCCTGCTCCAGGACCCTTTTTGGGGGGGGGTTCTGCTCTCTCCCCCCCCCATTTTTGGGGGTGCTGACATTTCCCCCCCACTCTGTGCCCCCCAGGCCGCCTGGGCGAGCGCCTGGCACTGCGCCGTGCCGGCTGGCTCCGTGCCCCCCCCGGCGGGTTCATTGCCACCTACGCCCACGGCTGGGTGCCCGCCGGGCCCGCCGTGGCCATGGGCACCTACGGGGCGCTGGTGGCGTGCGGGGGGCCGGGCCCAGCGGGGTCCCCCCCCTCGGCCGAGCTGCGGGAGCTGGGGCGCAGGGTGGCGCAGCACGTGGTGGGCATGGCGCCCACGGCGCTGGGCACCCCCGAGGACGAGCTGGGGGGTGACAACGAGACGCGGCTGCTGGCACAGGGGGCACTGACGGAGCCGGGCGTGCCCCTGGGGCGGTACCTGCGCGAGCGCGGCGGCCTCCGGGTGTGCGACTTCCTGCGCTTCCAGTGCGGCGAGGAGCCCCCCCGGGAGCCCCCCCCGGGCTGAGGGGGGCGGCTGAACCCCCCGGGTTCACACACGGAACCCCCTGAACCCCCCCCTTGTGCCCCCCATGCCAGGCTGGGGCGGCGAGAGCCCCCCCCCCGGTGTGGGTGAGGGTGAATAAAGGTGCGGAATCCAGGCCGGGTGTTGTGTGGGGGAGCCCGCTCCCCAATTTCCACCCCCTGCACCCCCAAACCCCTCCTGCCCCCCCCCCCCAGGGACCCCCCCCCCCCCCTGCAGGGTCTGAATGGCAAATCCACACTGAAAGGGGCTCAGACCCCAAAATGGGGGCAGCGATGGGGGGGGCACAGCTGGGGGGGCACCCCCGTCCCATCCCTGAGACCCCCATTGTGCCCCTGACACCCCCATCCCATCCTGACACCCCCATTGTGTCCCTGACACCCCCATCCCATCCCTGACACCCCCATCCTATCCCTGACACCCCCATTGTGCCCCTGACACCCCCATCCCATCCCTGACACCCCCATTGTGTCCCCGACACCCCCAGCCCATCCTGACACCCCCATTGTGTCCCCGACACCCCCATTGTGTCCCTGACACCCCCATCCCATTCTGAGACCCCCATTGTGTCCCTGACACCCCCATCCCGTCCCTGACACCCCCATTGTGTCCCTGACACCCCCATCCCATTCTGAGACCCCCATTGTGTCCCTGACACCCCCATCCCGTCCCTGACACCCCCATTGTGCCCCTGACACCCCCAACCCATCCTGACACCCCCATCCTATCCCTGACACCCCCATTGTGCCCCTGACACCCCCATCCCATCCTGACACCCCCATCCCATCCCTGACACCCCCATTGTGCCCCTGGCACCCCCATCCCATCCTGACACCCCCATTGTGCCCCTGACACCCCCGTCCCATCCTGACACCCCCATCCCATCCCTGACACCCCCATCCTATCCCTGACACCCCCATTGTGTCCCTGACACCCCCATCCCATCCTGAGACCCCCATTGTGTCCCTGACACCCCCATTCCATCCCTGACACCCCCATTGTGTCCCTGACACCCCCATCCCGTCCCTGACACCCCCATCCCGTCCCTGACACCCCCAGGGTGGGTTTGGGGGGTCCCAAGGGACAGAGGGGTGTGACAGAGAGGGGAGAGGGACAGGGGGCAGGTGAGGACAACGGGATGGGTGGGACAGGTGGGGGGACAGGTGGGGACAGGTGGGGACAGGAGGACAGGTGGGGGGACAGGGGGACAGGTGAGGACAAGGGAACAGGGAGGAGGACGGGAGCAGGCGGGGGGGACAGCAGGACAGGTGGGGACAGGAGGACAGGTGGGGACAGGTGGGGGGGAAAGGGGGATGGGGCGGGATATGGGGGAGGTGGGGGAAAAGGGGG
Source organism: Passerculus sandwichensis (assembly GCA_031885435.1). Taxonomy (NCBI): domain Eukaryota; kingdom Metazoa; phylum Chordata; class Aves; order Passeriformes; family Passerellidae; genus Passerculus; species Passerculus sandwichensis. Next base: position 5,268,993 of record CM063161.1, read on the forward strand.
ACAGGTGGGGACAGGGGATGCCCCGGTGGGGACATGGGGCAGGTGAGGACAAGGGGACAGGTGGGGACAGGGGGACAAGTGGGACATGGGGCAGGTGGGGACAGGTGGGGGGAGCGGGATAGGAGGACGAAGGAACAGGTGAGACACGGGGCAGGTGGGGACAGGGACAGGTGGGGGGACAGGGGGACAAGTGGGACACGGGGCAGGTGGGGGAAAAGGGGGACAGGCGAGGACAAGGGAACAGGGAGGAGCACGGGAGCAGGTGGGGGGGACAGGGGGACAGGTGGGGACAGGAGGATGGGGCGGGACATGGGGCAGGGGGGGACAGGGGATGCCCCAGTGGGGACATGGGGCAGGTGAGGACAAGGGGACAGGTGAGGACAAGGGGACAGGTGGGGACAGGGACAGGTGAGACACGGGACAGGTGGGGACAGGGACAGGTGAGACACGGGGCAGGTGAGACACGGGGCAGGTGGGGACAGGGACATGTGGGGACAGGGACAGGTGTCTGGGGGGATCAGGGGGGTGGCAGCAGTCGGGGTGACGAAGCCGAGCGCCGACCCCCCCCCCAGAGACACCGGGGGCAGCCGCTCCGGTATCCCCCCGCTCCGTGACGTCACCGGCCGCCTCCCGGGACAAGTAACCGGGAACAGGCCGGGCTGCAACAGCCTATCCTGGATTACTTGAACCGGGCCGCGGCCCCGCCGCACCCCCCCCACCCCGGCGCCGCTCCCGCTGGCACCGCCGCGCTCTCCCCGTGCCCGCTCCGCTCCGTTCCCCCGGCAGCGCCTCCGGGAGCGGCGGGGGCGTCCCGGGGGGGGGGGGGGGGGGGGGGGGCATCAACAGGAGGGTGACAGCGACACCGGGGGGGGGACACGGGGCTGACCCCACCCCCATCCCCCCCATCCCCCCAATCAATCCCGGGGTCAGCCCCGCCCCTCCCCCCCCCCCCCCCGGTACCTGCCGCTCCCGCCGCGTCCGGTGAGGGGGGGGGGGGAGGGGCGGCGGGGGGGGGGGCGGGGGCGCGCGCCCACCGGAGCGCGCGGGGCCGCGGCGGTTTCCAGGCGCCCCCCGGGGGGCGGGGCCGGCGCCGCCGCTGTGGGACGGGCGCGGAGAAGGGGGCGGGGCTAGGGGGGGACTTGAAACGGGCGGAGGGCGCGGATTGGATGGGCGGGGGAAAGGGGCGGGGCGCGGTTGTGTTTACTTCGCGCGGAGCTCCGTGAGGGGAGGGGGCGGGGAAAGCCACGCCCCTTACACCGAAGTGGGCGTGGCTTCCACAAACCACGCCCATTACGTGAGAGTGGGCGGGGCTCTCTTCAGCCGCTTTGGCGCGCTCAATGTTGTGAAATTAATTCGGTTAAATTAGAAAAATAATCCCTTTCCCCGCAGGATTTATGAGCAGGAACCCCAAATCCCTCCCGTTTCCACCCCAAATTCCTTATTTTTCATTCCATTTCCACCTAATTCACCTTAAATTCCTAACACTAACGCCAAATTCCTACTTTTTTTATCACAGCTCCACCTAATTCACCCCTAATTCCTAACCCTAACCCAGATTCCTTCTTTTTCATCTCATTTCCACCTAATTCACCCTTAATTCCTAACCCTAACCAAAATGTCTTCTTTTTAAATTGTGTTTCCACCTATTTCACCTCAATTTCCCAACCCTAACCCAAATTTCCTCCTTTCCAACCCCAATTTCTTCTTTTTAAATCCCATTTCCACCCGATTCACCTCAAATTCCAAACCCTAACCCAAATTTCTGGCTTTTTAATTGTTCCCACCTATTTCACCTCAATTTCCTAACCCTAACCCAAATTTCTTATTTTTTTATCACATTTCCACCTAAATCACCCCGAATTTCTTCCTTTTCATCCCATTTCCACCTATTTCACCTCAAATTCCAAACCCTAACCCAAATTTCTCCCGTTTCCACCCCAAATTCCTTATTTTTCATTCCATTTCCACCTAATTCACCTTAAATTCCAAACCCTAACCCCAAATTCCTTTTTTATCACAGCTCCACCTAATTCACCCCTAATTCCTAACCCTAACCCAGATTCCTTCTTTTTCATCTCATTTCCACCTAATTCACCCTTAATTCCTAACCCTAACCAAAATGTCTTCTTTTTTAATTGTGTTTCCACCTATTTCACCTCAATTTCCCAACCCTAACCCAAATTTCTTATTTTTTTTATCACATTTCCACCTAAATCACCCCGAATTTCTTCTTTTTCATCCCATTTCCACCTATTTCACCTCAAATTCCAAACCCTAACCCAAATTTCTCCCGTTTCCACCCACAATTCCTTCTTTTTTCACCCCGTTTCCACCTAATTCACCTCAAACACCACCCACTTCCAAATCCCTTTGGTTTCCCCAAAATTCCCATTTTCCCCCAAACAAATCCCGCCTATTTCACCTCAAAACTCCTCATCTTGCGCCCCAATTTCCTCTTTCTTCACCCAAATTCCTCCGGTTTTCCCTTTTCCACATAGGATTTTGTTTTTCTTGGGTTTTGGGGTTATTTTAAAGGAAAATCTGTCGGAAAAAAAGAGGAATCCCCGCCCAGTTCTGGGGTGTTTTTAATTCCTTTTCCATTACGGAACCAAACTGGTCCTGGGGCGGCGCCAGCCCCAGTTCCGGGGAGAACTGGGACAAACTGGGACAAACTGGGACAAACTGGGACAAACTGGGAATTGGTTGCGGGGAGCGGCGGCGTCCGGGGCGTTCCCCGGGGGAGCGGCCAGCGGGAAACTGGGGCGGATTGGGAGGGATTGGGAGGGACTGGAATGGACTGGGAGGGACTGGGAGCAGCCAGAGGGAAACTGGGGCGGACTGGGAGGGACTGGGAGGGACTGGGAGGGACTGGGAGCAGCCAGAGGGAAACTGGGGCGGACTGGGAGGGACTGGGAGCGACCAGAGGGAAACTGGGGCGGACTGGGAGGGACTGGGAGGGACTGGGAGCAGCCAGAGGGAAACTGGGGCGGACTGGGAGGGACTGGGAGCAGCCAGAGGGAAACTGGGGCGGACTGGGAGGGAGTGGACTCGGACCAGACTGGGGGCGGACTGGGATCAGACTGGGGGCGGATTGAAAGTGGACAGAACTGGACTGGGAGCGGCCCGCGGGAAACTGGGGCGGACTGGGAGGGACTGGGAGTGCTGGGCTGGGAGCAAACTGGGACTGGGCTGCGATTGGACAGGACTGGAACTGGACAAAACTGGACTGGGATTGGACTGGAACTGGACTGGGGGCGGAGAGGGACCGGACTGGGACAGGGCAGGACCGGACTGGGATTGGGCTGGGATCGGACTGGGATCGGACTGGGATTGGACTGGGATTGGACTGGGATTGGACTGGGATCGGACTGGGATCGGACTGGGATTGGACTGGGATTGGACTGGGATCGCACTGGGACCGGGCTGGGACCGGACTGGGACCGGACTGGGATTGGACTGGAGCCGGACTGGGATTGGGCTGGGGTCGGACTGGGATTGGACTGGGACCGGACTGGGATTGGATTGAGACCGGACTGGGACCGGACTGGGACCGGACTGGGATTGGATTGGGACCGGACTGGGATTGGACTGGGATTGGGCTGGGACCGGACTGGGATTGGACTGGAGCCGGACTGGGATTGGGCTGGGACCGGACTGGGACCGGACAGGGGTCGGACTGGGACCGGACTGGAGCCGGACTGGGATTGGACGAGGCCCCGCCCCCGCCAACATCCGGGCACCTCAAACCGCAGCCCCACCCACCCCCTCTGCCTCACCATTGGCTGCTGGTGCATGACGTCATTGGTGGGCGTGGCGAAGGCGGGGTGGGGCGCGGGGGGTGCAGCGACTTCCGGGGATCCCAAAATTCCCCCTGAGCCCACCCGGGCCCCCCGAGCGGATCCCGGCAGCGCCAGGGGCTGAACCGGCGTGTCCGGGCTGGGGGGCCAGAGCCCGAACCCCGGGGCTGTGACCCCAAACCCCGCAGTGCCACCACCCCGAACCCCACAGTGCCACCACCCAAATCCCACAGTGCCACCACCCCGAACCCCCCAGTGCCACCACCCCAGATCCCCCATGTGCCATGATCCCAAATCCCCCCAGTGCCACCACCCCAAATCCCCCCAGTGCCACCACCCAAAATCCCCATGTGCCATGATCCCAAACCCCCCCAGTGCCACCACCCCAAACCCCCCATGTGCCATGATCCCAAATCCCACAGTGCCACCAGCCCAGAGCTCCCAGTACTATGACCACAAATCTCCCAGTGCCGTGACCCTAAATCCTCCCTGAGTGCTGTGACCCCAAACCCCCCAACCCCCCAATACCATGACCCCAAACCCCCCAAATCCCCAGTACTGACCCCAAACCCCCCAAATCCCCAGTACCGCGACCCCAAACCCCCCAAATCCCCAATAGTGACCCCAAACCCCCCAAATCCCCAGTACTGACCCCAAACCCCCCAAATCCCCCAATACCGCAACCCCAAACCCCCCAAATCCCCAGTGCCGTGACCCCAAACCCCCCAAATCCCCAGTATGTGACCCCCAAACCCCCCAAATCCCCAACACCGCAACCCCAAACCCCCCAAATCCCCAGTGCTGTGACCCCAAACCCCCCAAATCCCCCAGTACCGTGACCCCAAATCCCCCAAATCCCCAATACTGTGACCCCAAACCCCCCAAATCCCCAACACCGCAACCCCAAACCCCCCAAATCCCCAATACCGTGACCCCAAACCCCCCAAATCCCCAGTACCAGACCCCAAACCCCCCAAATCCCCAGTGCCGTGACCCCAAACCCCCCAAATCCCCAGTACTGACCCCAAACCCCCCAAATCCCCAGTACCCGACCCCAAATCCCCAGTACCGTGACCCCAAATCCCCAGTAATGTGACCCCAAACCCCCCAAATCCCCAATACAGTGACCCCAAACCCCCCAAATCCCCAGTACTGACCCCAAACCCCTCAAATCCCCAGTGCCGTGACCCCAATGGGGTTTTGGGGTCCCCCCAAACTCAATCCCAGCGAACCCCAAACCCCGGTGTGTGGGGAATGGGGAACGGGGAATCGATGGAATTCCTGGGAAAAAAAAAAGGGGAAATTCCTGAGCAGCCAAAGTTTTATTTCTAAAAGCATTTTTTATTTCTCCATTTTTCGTTTCTAAATCGGAAAGGTGCAGAGAGGGAAATTCCCGCTGGGAATCCTGCTGGGTTTTATGGGAGCTGCTGCCCCCAAACCTCCCTGAGGGGCGATTTGGGGTTCTGGAAAAACCCCAGAAATGCTGGAAACGCTGGGAAATGCTCTGTCCCCAAAGCTGAGCCTGGCAGCAAACCCGGCTTTTCTTGGGAACTAAACCTGGCTTTCATTTTATTGGGAATTAAACCTGGTTTCATTTTCTTGGGAATTAAACCTGGCTTTCATTTTATTGGGAATTAAACCTGGCTTTCATTTTACTGGGAACTAAACCTGGCTTTCATTTTCTGTGGAACTAAACCTGGCTTTCATTTTATTGGGAATTAAACCTGGCTTTCATTTTCTTGGGAAATCCCAACTGGAACATTCCCCAATTAGGGAAAAAAACCCCGAGGAACAAAATCCTGCTGGAGTGCCCTGAGTGAAAATCTGGGAAATCCCTGAAAAATGGAAAATTCCTGAATTGGGGAAAACCGCCAGGACTGGCCCGGGTGTCCCCAAGACCAGCCCAGTGTCCCCAAGTGTCCCCAAAGCTGGCCCAGGTGTCCCCAAGGCAGGCCCAGGTGTCCCCAAGGCTGTCCTGGGTGTCCCCAAGGCTGTCCCACATGTCCCCAAGGCCAGTCTGAGTGTCCCCAAGGCAGGCCCAGGTGTCCCCAAGACCATCCCAGGTGTCCCCAAGGCTGGCCCGGTGTCCTGAGGGCTGTCCCACATGTCCCCAAGGCTGTCCCTCATGTCCCCATGGCTGGCCCAGGTGTCCCCAAGGCTGGCTCAGGCGTCCCCAAGAACATCCCAGGTGTCCCCAAGGCAGGCCCAGGTGTCCCCAAGTCTGTCCTGGGTGTCCCCATGGCTGGCCCAGGTGTCCCCAAGAACATCCCAGGTGTCCTCAAGGCCGGCCCAGGTGTCCCCAAGGCTGTCCCTCATGTCCCCAAGGCTGGCCCAGGTGTCCCCAAGGCTGTCCCTCATGTCCCCAAGGCTGGCCCAGGTGTCCCCAAGCCTGGCCAGGTGTCCCCAAGGCTGTCCCAGGTGTCCCCAAGGCTGGTCTGAGTGTCCCCAAGGCTGTCCCTCATGTCCCCAAGGCAGGCCCAGGTGTCCCCAAGGCTGGCCAGGTGTCCCCAAGGCCATCCCAGGTGTCCCCAAGACCATCCCAGGTGTCCTGAGGGCTGTCCCTCATGTCCCCAAGGCTGGCCTGGTGTCCCCATGGCTGGCCCAGGTGTCCCCAAGACCAATCCCAGGTGCCCCCAAAGCTGTCCCAGGTGTCCCCAAGTCTGTCCTGGGTGTCCCGAGGGCTGTCCCAGGTGTCCCGAGGGCTGTCCCAGTTGTCCTCAAGGCTGGCTCAGGTGTCCCCAGAGCTGGTCTGAGTGTCCCCAAAGCCGGCCCGGGTGTCCCCAAGTCTGTCCTGGGTGTCCCCAAGGCTGGCTCAGGTGTCCCCAAGACCATCCCAGGTGTCCCCAAAGCTGGTCTGAGTGTCCCGAGGGCTGTCCCAGGTGTCCCGAGGGCTGTCCCAGTTGTCCTCAAGGCTGGCTCAGTTGTCCCCAGAGCTGGTCTGAGTGTCCCCAAAGCCGGCCCGGGTGTCCCCACGTCTGTCCTGGGTGTCCCCAAAGCCGGCTCAGGTGTCCCCAGGTGTCCTCCTGCTCCCGGTGTCCCACTCTGCTCCCGCCGCCCGCCCGGGGCTCGGGGTCCCGGGGAGGTCCCAGGGGTCCGTCCCCCCAAACCGGGGCTCCCGGGGGTCCCGGGGGTCCCGCGGGGTCACCTGGGCACGGAGGGGTCGGAACCGACGCGGCCGAGGAGGAAGAGCTCGGGGCGGGCGGCGAAGCCCAGGCGGCCCTGGGGGGATGAAGGCAACAATTAACGCCGGGGGTTAATTGGGGAGGGCGACAATTAACGCCGGGGGTTAATTGGGGAGGGCGACAATTAACGCCGGGGGTTAATTGGGGAGGGCGACAATTAACGCCGGGGCTTAACTGGGGAGGGCGACGATTAACGCCGGGGGCTAATTGGGGAGGGCGACAATTAACGCCGGGGGGTTAATTCGGGAGGGCGACAATTAACGCCGGGGGTTTAATTGGGGAGGGCAACAATTAATGCCAATTAATTAATGCCAACAATTAATTGAGCCTGGCGTAAGGAAGAGCCCAAGAGAGCAGAAGGAAGCCTGAGCTCAGCCCGGTTTAACAAAGCCACGATTTAATGAGGCCCAAACCGAGCCTGGTTTAACAAAGCCACGATTTAATGAGGCCCAAACCGAGCCTGGTTTAACAAAGCCCAAGCTGAGGCGGGTTTAATGAAGCTCAAACTGAGGACGGTTTAACAAAGCCTGAATTAAGCCTGGTTTAATGAAGCCGATGTTGAGCCCAATTTAATGAGCCTGAGCAGGGCAGGCTTTAAATGAGCCCGGTTTAAGGAAGCTCCAGTTGGGCCCAGATTAACCAGGCTGGGTTTAACCAGGCCCGGTTTAACCCGGCCCAGTTTAACCAGGCCCAGTTTAACCAGGCCCAATTTAACCCAGCCCAGTTTAACCAGGCCCGGTTTAACTAAGCCCACTTTAACCAGGCCCAATTTAACCAGGCCCGGTTTAACCAAACCCAGTTTAACCAGGCCCAGGTTAACCAGGCCCGGTTTAACCCAGCCCGGTTTAACCAAACCCGGTTTAACCAGGCCCAATTTAACCCAGTCCAGTTTAACCAGGCCCGGTTTAACCAGGCTGGGTTTAACCAGGCCCGGTTTAACCAAACCCAGTTTAACCAGGCCCAATTTAACCAGGCCCAGTTTAACCAAACCCAGTTTAACCAGGCCCAGGTTAACCAGGCTGGGTTTAACCAGGCCCAGTTTAACCCAGCCCAGTTTAACCAGGCCAAATTTAACCCAGCCCGGTTTAACCCAGCCCGGTTTAACCAAACCCGGTTTAACCAAGCCCAGGCAGGAGCCGAGGCGGCCCCGGGCTCACCCGCGCTCATTAATTAGCAGAGAGCAGCAGGAACGGCGCTAATTGGGGCCGGTCCCGCTGTTAATTGGGGCAGATCCCGGCCCAGCCCCGCCCTCTGCATTCCCAATTAACCGAGCGAGCTTAATTAACTTCGGGGCGCGGCTGAGCCTTAATTAGCGGCGATGACACAACGGGATGGCGCTGAACCGGGCTGAGCACGGGCGAGGCTCTGCAGCGGCAGAAGCAGGAAAAAAGGGGCAAAAGCGGGAAAAAATGGGCAAAAACATGGGAAAAAGGGGCAAAAACAAGGAAAAAATGGGCAAAGGCAGGAAAAAAGGGGCAAAAGCAGGAAAAAAAATGGGAAAAAGCAGGAAAAAAATGGGCAAAAGCAGGAAAAAATGGGCAAAAGCAGGAAAAAATGGGAAAAAGCAGGAAAAAAGGGGCAAAAGCGGGAAAAAATGGGCAAAAGCGGGAAAAAAAAGGGAAAAAGCGGGAAAAAAGGGGCAAAAGCAGGAAAAAGGGGGCAAAAGCAGGAAAAAGGGGCAAAAGCAGGAAAAAAAAGGGAAAAAGTGGGAAAAAAGGGGCAAAAGCAGGAAAAAAGATGGGCAAAAACAAGGAAAAAATGGGCAAAAGCGGGAAAAAAAAGGGGGAAAAGCAGGAAAAAATGGGGAATTTGGGGTTTTTTGGTGGGTCTGGCCTGGGCAGGGCGGGATGAAGGATCCCACAGAAGGAATTCCCATGGGAAGGGATGTGAGGGACCCCTGAGCCCCAGCTCACCCTGATCCGTTCTGAATTTTTCCCTTTTTTCCCCCTCTTTTTGTATTTTTTCCCTCCTTTTTGTATTTTCCCTTTTTTTCCCCCTCTTTTTGTATTTTTCCCTCCTGTATTTTTGACCGTATTTTTTTTTTTTGCGGGTGTGTTTGTGGCTCTGTGTTGTTGGCCTGTTGCATCAAGAATTCATTTTCTAGAATTTTATTTTTTTTTTTTTAATGCTTTTCCCTGGGCAGAAACACAAAAATCCCGGAGCTCCAAGGCCCAGGATCAAAGGGAGGATTCCAAAGGAGAGAGAAATTCCATCACCGCCTCTCCTAATTGTGCTTTCATTCATTATTTCACTTCTAAAAATCAATAAAAACGTCCTCAGCCCTGTGGGGGTGGAGTTTTGTGGGCACCTTTCCATGACTGCCCCCAAAGCCTTGAGGTAAAATCCACTTTTATTCGGAGTAAAATCCGTTTTTATTTGAAGTCAGAACTGAAATGATCTCGAGTTTCGCTCCCAGGCCGGGAAAAGGGAACGACCCCAGAGCTCCAGAGCTTGGGGGGGCTCTGTCCCAGCACCAGCCCCCCAAAAATGACCCAGGAAGCCGAGTTGGAAAAGTCTCCGCGTTTTAATGGGGTTTGTACAACCAGGAGCAAAGGGGAAAAATCCCAAATTAGTGCACGGGGGAGGCTCCGCTCACAGCCAGGGCTCGGCTGGGCCCTCCCAAGCCAGAATTCCCAATCCATAATGGGGGCACAGCACAATCCCAAATCCCAAATCCCAAATCCACCTCTGGTCCAGCCCCTCGTCCCCCTCAGGCCACAAATCCCAGAGCGGGAATGGGATAAAACCCACAAATGTCCATGAAAGGGTTAAACCCTGCTGGAGGTTGGGAAAAATGAGAATTACGGTCAGGGGGTGCTGCGGGTTTGGGAAAGGGGGGAGGAGGGATCTGATCCTGCCCCACATCCGAGGGGAATTTGGGAATTTTCCTGCCGGGCTCTGAGCGTTGGAACCTTCAGCCCTGAGCGCCAGGGGATGGCCCAGAGCTGGTGGGGATGGAGAAACCCCAGGAGATCCCAAACCAGATCCCAAACCAGATCCCAAACACTTCCCCAGAGCTGGTGGGGATGGAGGAACCCCAGGAGATCCCAAACCAGACCCTAAACCAGATCCCAAACCAGATCCCAAACCAGATCCCAAAGAATCCCCAGAGCTGGTGGGGATGGATAAACCCCACGAGATCCCAAACCAGATCCCAAAGAGTCCCCAGAGCTGGTGGGGATGGATAAACCTCACCAGACCCTAAACCAGACCCTAAACCAGATCCCAAACACTTCCCAGAGCTGCTGGGGATGGGTCAGGGATGGATGAAACCTCCCCACATCCCAAAGCCGATCCCAAAGCCTCCCCACTGCAGGGATTTTCCTTTCAGAGAGAATTCCCTGCCTGGAGCTGGGAGAGTGGGGAAAGGCCAGTGAGGGATGGATCTGTTTTATGATCCCAAATAAAGCGGGGATGGAGCCAGGAATCCCAAATAAACCAGAAATGGAGCCAGGAATCCCAAATAAAGCAGGACTGGGATGGATCCCAAATAATCCAGGGCTGGGATGGAGCCAGGGATCCCAAATAATCCAGGGATGGACTCAGGAATCCCAAATAAAACAGGGATGGAGCCAGGAATCCCAAACAATCCAGGGCTGGGATGGACTCAGGAATCCCAAATAAAATAGGACTGGGATGGACCCAGGAATCCTAAATAAAGCAGGGCTGGGATGGAGCCAGGAATCCCAAATAAAACAGGACTGGGATGGAGACAGGAATCCCAAATAAAGCAGGATTGGGATGGATCCCAAATAATCCAGGGCTGGGATGGACCCAGGAATCCCAAATAAAACAGGGCTGGACTCAGGAATCCCAGGTAAACCAGAAATGGACTCAGGAATCCCAAATAAAGCAGGGCTGGGATGGATCCCAAATAATCCAGGGCTGGGATGGAGCCAGGGATCCCAAATAATCCAGGGATGGACTCAGGAATCCCAAATAAAACAGGGATGGAGCCAGGAATCCCAAATAAAGCAGGATCGGGATGGAGCCAGCAGATGCCCTCTGGGTTTATTTGGGATTGGGACCCTCTGGGTTTATTTGGGATTCCTGAGTCCATCCCTGGATTATTTGGGGTTGGAGCCAGGCTGGAGCCCCCTGCCCTGGCCCCAGGAGGGTTTTGGGGCCCCAGGAGGGTTTTGGGGCTCCAGGAGAGGTTTTGGGGGCCCAGGAGGGGTTTTGGGGCTCCAGGAGAGGTTTTGGGGGCCCAGGAGAGGTTTTGGGCCCCAGGAGAGGTTTTGGGGCTCCAGGAGAGGTTTTGGGGCTCCAGGAGAGGTTTTGGGGCCTCAGGAGGGGTTTTGGGGCTCCAGGAGAGGTTTTGGGGCCCCAGGAGGGGTTTTGGGGCCTCAGGAGGGGTTTTGGGGCTCCAGGAGAGGTTTTGGGGGCCCAGGAGAGGTTTTGGGCCCCAGAAGGGGTTTTGGGGCCCCATCCTGCAGGTTTTTTTTGTGCTCTGACCCCCCCTTTGAGCTCTGCTGCAGCCCCAGCTGGGCAGAAAATGGAATTTCCCCCAAAGAACCCAAACCTGAGCTTTCCCACCCCATTCCCAGCACTCAGAGATTCCAACCCAGCCCCAGGGGGAGGAGGGGACCCCAAAGAGCCCCGGGGGTCCCAGGGGGGCCCCACTGGTGGCCAAAACCCACAGAAAGGGGACGAGGGGAGGGGATCAAAGCCAGGACAGGAGGGAGCAGCAAAGGAAAACTGGAAAGGAAAAGCTGGAAAAGCAAAGCTGGAAAGGAAAAGCTGGAAAGGAAAAGCTGGAAAAGCAAAGCTGGAAAGGAAAAGCTGGAAAAGCAAAGCTGGAAAGGAAAAGCTGGAAAGGAAAAGCTGGAAAAGCAAAGCTGGAAAAGCAAAGCTGGAAAAGCAAAGCTGGAAAAGCAAAGCTGGAAAGGAAAAGCTGGAAAGGAAAAGCTGGAAAGGAAAAGTTGGAAAGGAAAAGCTGGAAAGGAAAAGCTGGAAAGGAAAAGCTGGAAAAGCAGAATTAATAAAATAATTGATTAATAAATTAAGTTTTCAGCTTTCCTTTCCTCATGGCAATGGGAAGTGTTTTAAAAGCCAGCAGTGATACCAGAATTAGTTAAATAATTGATTAATAAATTAAGTTTTCAGCTTTCCTTTCCTCATGGCAATGGGAAGCGTTTTAAAAGCCAGCAGCGACACCAGAATTAATAAAATAATTGATTAATAAATTAAGTTTTCAGTTTTCCCTTCCTCGCGGCAATGGGAAGCGTTTTAAAGCCAGTAGTGATATCAGAATTAATTAATAAAATAATTAATGCTCAGTTTTCCCTTCCTCGTGGCAATGGGGACTGGTTTAAAGGCAGTAATGATACCAGAATTAATTAATAAAATAATTAATGCTCAGTTTTCCCTTCCTCGTGGCAATGGGGAGTGGTTTAAAGGCAGTAGTGACACCAAAATTAATAAAATAATTGATTAATAAATTAAGTTTTCAGCTTTCCTTTCCTCATGGCAATGGGAAGTGTTTTAAAAGCCAGTAGTGATACCAGAATTAATAAAATAATTGATTAATAAATTAAGTTTTCAGCTTTTCCTTCCTCATGGGAGTGGGGAGTGTTTTAAAAGCCAGTAGTGATACCAGAATTAATTAAATAATTGATTAATTAATTAAGTTTTCAGTTTTCCCTTCCTCGTGGCAATGGGGAGCGTTTTAAAGTCAGCACTGATACCAGAATTAATAAAATAAATAAATATTTATTTAATTAATTCATTAGCTTTCAGCTTTCCCATGCTCATGGCGATGGGAAGAGTTTTAGGGTCAGTAGTGATACCGGAATTAATTAATAAAATAATTAATGCACAGTTTTTCCTTCCTGGTGGCAATGGGGAGTGTTTTAAAGTCAGTAATGAGATCAGAATTAATTAATGAAATAATTAATGCACAGTTTTCCCTTCCTCGTGGCAATGGGGAGTGGTTTAAAGTCAGTAATTATATCAGGATTAATTAATAAAATAATGAATGTGCAGTTTTTCCTTCCTCATGGCAATGGGAAGTGTTTTAAAAGCCAGTAGCGACACCAGAATTAATAAAATAATTGATTAATAAATTAAGTTTTCAGTTTTCCCTTCCTCGCGGCAATGGGGAGTGGTTTAAAGTCAGCACTGATAACAGAATTAATAAAATAAATAAATATTTATTTAATTAATTCATTAGCTTTCAGCTTCCCCGTGCTCATTGGAATGGGGAGCGTTTTAAAGGCAGTAATGATATCAGAATTAATTAATAAAATAATTAATGCACAGTTTTTCCTTCCTGGTGGCAATGGGGAGTGTTTTAAAGTCAGTAATGATATCAGAATTAATTAATAAAATAATGAACGCGTAGTTTTCCCTTCCTCGTGGCAATGGGAAGTGGTTTAAAGTCAGCACTGATAACAGAATTAATTAATAAAATAATTAATGCTCACATTTTCCCATCCCCATGAGAGTGGGAAATGTTTTAAAAGCCAGTAGTGATAACAGAATTAATTAATTAATTAATTAGTTTTTCGTTTTCCCATGCTCATGGCAGTGGGAAGCGTTTAAAAGCCACTAGTGATACCAGAATTAATTAAATAAATAAATATTTATTTAATTAATTCATTAGCTTTCAGCTTTCCCATGCTCATTGGAATGGGGAGCGTTTTAAACTCGGTAATGGTGTCAGAATTAATTAATAAAATAATGAATGTGCAGTTTTTCCTTCCTCGTGGCAATGGGGACCAGTTTAAAGTCAGCACTGATAACAGAATTAATAAAATAAATAAATATTTATTTAATTAATTCATTAGCTTTCAGCTTTCCCATGCTCATGGCGATGGGAAGAGTTTTAGGGTCAGTAGTGATACCGGAATTAATTAATAAAATAATTAATGAGCAGTTTTCCCTTCCTCGCGGCAATGGGGAGTGGTTTAAAGTCAGCACTGATAACAGAATTAATTAATAAAATAATTAATGCTCACCTTTTCCCATCCTCATGAGAGTGGGAAATGTTTTAAAAGCCAGTAGCGATACCAGAATTAATTAATAAAATAATTAATGCTCAGCTGTCCCATCCTCATAGCACTGGGGAGTGTTTAAAAGCCAGTAGTGACACCAGAATTAATTAAATAAATAATTGTTTATTTACTTAATTCATTAGCTTTCAGCTTTCCCGTGCTCATGGCGATGGGAAGAGTAGTGATACCAGAATTAATTAATAAAATAATTAATGGTCAGTTTTCCCATCCTCGTGGGAGTGGGTAGTGTTTTAAAAGCCAGTAGCGATACCAGAATTAATTAAATAATTGATTAATTAAATAATTGATTAATTAATTAAGTTTTCAGCTTTCCCTTCCTCATGGCAATGGGAAGTGTTTTAAAAGCCAGTAGTGATACCAGAATTAATTAAATAATTAATAATTAATTAAATAATTAATTAATTAAGTTTTCAGCTTTCCCTTCCTCATGGCACTGGGAAGTGCTTTAAAAGCCAGTAGTGATACCAGAATTAATTAAATAATTAATAATTAATTAATCAATTAATTAATTAATTACCTTTTCAGCTTTCCCTTCTTCATGGCAGTGGGAAGCGTTTTAAAAGCCAGTAGTGATACCAGAATTAATTAAATAATTGATTAATTAATTAAGTTTCCAGCTTTCCCTTCCTCATGGCGATGGGAAGTGTTTTAAAAGCCAGTAGTGACACCAGAATTAATTAAATAATTGATTAATTAATTAAGTTTCCAGCTTTCCCTTCCTCATGGGAAGTGGGAAGTGTTTTAAAAGCCAGTAGTGATAGCAGAATTAATTAATAAAATAATTAATGCTCAGTTTTCCCATCCTCATGGGAGTGGGTAGTGTTTTAAAAGCCAGTAGCGATACCAGAATTAATTAAATAATTGATTAATTAATTAAGTTTTCAGCTTTCCCTTCCTCATGGCAATGGGAAGTGTTTTAAAGCCAGTAGTGACACCAGAATTAATTAAATAATTAATAATTAATTAAATAATTAATTAATTAAGTTTTCAGCTTTCCCTTCCTCATGGGAAGTGAAAAGTGTTTTAAAAGCCAGTAGTGATAACAGAATTAATTAAATAATTATTAATTAAATAGTTAATTAATTAAGTTTTCAGCTTTCCCATCCTCATGGGAGTGGGGAGTGTTTTAAAAGCCAGTAGCGATATCAGAATTAATTAATAAAATAATTAATGCTCAGTTTTCCCATCCTCATGGGAAGTGGGTAGTGTTTTAAAAGCCAGTAGTGATAACAGAATTAATTAAATAATTAATAATTAATTAATTAATTAATTAATTAAGCTTTCAGCTTTCCTTTCCTCATGGGAGTGGGCAGTGTTTTAAAGCCAGTAGTGACACCAGAATTAATTAATAAAATAATTAATGCCAGTGGGAAGCAGCAGCTCTGCCCGGCCGCGGTGCCACCCGTGCCCGGTGCCACCCGTGCCCGGTGCCAGCGGCGTCCCCGGTGCCACCAGGAGGGGATTTGGGGTTTTTCAGCTCATTGAGTTCAGGGTTTGTGCTATGGGGGGTCCGGGGCTCTGCCAGGAGGAATTTGGGGCTCCGGGGAGAACGGGGGGGTCGGGATGGTCCCGGGTCACATCCGGGGGGGTCAGGATGGTCCTGGCACCCCCAGGTGTGTCCCCAACCCACCCAGGTGTGACCCCAGGTTCCTCCTGTCACCCCCATGTGTGACCTGTGTCCCATCCAGGGGGGGTCAGGTTGCTCCTGTGTCACCCCCAGGTGTGATCCCAACCCCCAGGTGTCCCCCCAGGTTCCTCCTGTCCCCCCCAGGAGTGTCCCCACACCCCCAGATGTGACCCAGGTTGCTCCTGTCACCTCCAGGTGTGTCCCCACCTCTCCAGGTGTGGCTCCCATCCAGGGGGGGTCAGGCTGCTCCTGTGTCACCCCCAGGTGTGGCTCCCACCCAGGAGTGTCCCCCCAGGTTCCTCCTGTCACCCCCAGGTGTGTCTCCCATCCAGGGGGGTCAGGATGGTCCTGTGTCCCATCTGGGGGGGGTCAGGACGGTCCTGTCACCCCCAGGTGTGACTCAGGCTGCTCCTGTCACCCTCAGGTGTGTCACCCCCAGGTGTGGCTCCCATCCAGGGGGGGTCAGGTTGTTCCCTGGGTCACCCCCAGATGTGTCCCCACACCCCCAGGTGTGACCCAGGCTGCTCCTGTCACCCCCAGGTGTGACCCCAACCCCCAGGTGTGACCCAGGCTTCCCCTGTGTCCCATCCAGGGGGGGTCAGGCTGCTCCTGTGTCACCCCCAGGTGTGTCCCCACTGTCCCCACCCAGGTGTGTCCCAGGCTGCTCCTGTCACCCCCAGGTGTGACTCCCATCCAGGGGGGGTCAGGTTGTTCCCTGGGTCACCCCCAGATGTGTCCCCACCCCATCAGGTGTGACCCAGGCTGCTCCTGTCACCCCCAGGTGTGTCCCCACTCAGGTGTGTCCCATCCAGGGGGGGTCAGGATGGTCCTGTGTCCCATCTGGGGGGAGTCAGGACGGTCCTGTCACCCCCAGGTGTGACCCAGGCTGCTCCTGTCCCCCCCAGATGTGTCCCCACCCAGGTGTCCCCCCAGGTTGCTCCTGTCCCCCCCAGGAGTGACCCAGGTTCCTCCTGTCACCCCCAGGTGTGTCACCCCCAGGTGTAGCTCCCATCCAGGGGGGGCCAGGTTGCTCCTGTGTCACCCCCAGGTGTGTCCCCACCCAGGTGTCCCCCCAGGTTCCTCCTGTCCCCCCCAGGTGTCCCCACCCCCCGGGGATGTTCTGGGGTGCAGCAGGGCCAGCCCTGCCCCGAGGGCTCCGCGCGGCTCCGCGTCCTCATGGCCGTGTCCCCGATGCCCCCAATGTCCCCAAGCGGCGCCGTCCGTGTCCCCAGGGTGGCTCTGGGGCTCCAGGCTGTCCCCGGGGTGGCTCTGGGGGTCCAGGCTGTCCCCAGGCTGTCCCCAGGGTGGCTCTGGGGGTTCCAGG
This sequence comes from Passerculus sandwichensis, assembly GCA_031885435.1. Classification (NCBI taxonomy): domain Eukaryota; kingdom Metazoa; phylum Chordata; class Aves; order Passeriformes; family Passerellidae; genus Passerculus; species Passerculus sandwichensis. The sequence goes on from CM063161.1 coordinate 5,285,939, forward strand.
CTGTCCCCAGGCTGTCCCCAGGGTGGCTCTGGGGTTCCAGGCTGTCCCCAGGGTGGCTCTGGGGGTGGCTCTGGGGTTCCAGGCTGTCCCCAGGCTGTCCCCAGGGTGGCTCTGGGGTTCCAGGCTGTCCCCAGGGTGGCTCTGGGGGTGGCTCTGGGGGTCCAGGCTGTCCCCAGGGTGGCTCTGGGGTTCCAGGCTGTCCCCAGGGTGGCTCTGGGGGTGGCTCTGGGGTTCCAGGCTGTCCCCAGGCTGTCCCCAGGGTGGCTCTGGGGCTCCGGGTCCCCCCTCTTGGGCTACTTTGGGGGGTGGCAGGGCGGCTGCTCCGGGTGCAGGGTCCGGGTGACGCTTACCGTGCTGCCACAGGCCAGGAAGGAGGCGCCCAGGGCCACCAGGCACAGCCAGCTCTGCGGGGACACCAGGGGACAGTCAGCGACTGGGAGGGGACAGCAGGGACAGGAGGGGACAGGAGGGGACAGCAGGGGACAGCGGGGACAGTCAGGGACAGGGGGGACGCTGGGGACAGTGAGGGGGCAGGAGGGGACACGAGGGGACAGTCAGGGACAGCAGGGACAGTCAGGGACAGGAGGGACTGTGAGGAGGCAGGAGGGGACAGTCAGGGACAGGAGGGGACAGGGAGGGACAGGGAGGGACAGGGAGGGACAGGAGGGGACAGGAGAGACAGGAGGAGACAGCGGGGACAGCGGGGACAGTCAGGGACAGGAGGGGACTGACAGGGACAGGAGGGGACAGCAGGGGACGGGAAGGGTTGGGAGGGACAGGAGGGGACAGGAGGGGACACTGGGGACAGTCAGGGACTGTGAGGGGGCAGCAGGGACAGGAGGGGACTGACAGTGACAGGAGGGGACACGAGGGGACAGTCAGGGACAGCAGCGACAGTCAGGGACAGCAGGGACAGCGGGGACAGTCAGGGACAGGAGGGGACAGGGAGGGACAGGAAGGAATCGAGGGACAAGGAGGCGACAGTGAGGGACAGGAGGGGACAGGGAGGGGACAGCAGGGACAGGAGAGACAGGGAGGGACAGAAGGGGACAGGAGAGACAGGGAGAGACAGGAGGGGACAGGAGGGGACACTGGGGACAGTGAGGGGACAGTGAGGGGACAGTCAAGGACAGGAGGGGACAGGGAGGGACACGAGGGACAGGAGGGACAGCAGGGACAGGAGGGACAGGAGGGACACGAGGGACAAGGAGGGGACACGAGGGACAAGGAGGGGACACGAGGGGACAATCAAGGACAGGGGGGGACAGTCAGGGACAGCAGGGACAGGAGAGGACAGGAGGGACAGCAGGGGACAGCAGGGACAGCAGGGACAGCAGGGACAGGAGGGGACAGCAGAGACAGCAGAGACAGCAGGGACGGCAGGGGGTGTCCCAGACACATTTTATGAAAATTCCTTTCCTTGGGATTTTCCCTCCGGAGAGGCCTCAGGAACTGCAAACATTGATTATGTACTGCTGGGGAGTGCAACGGGAATCTGGGATTGGCTCCTGTTAATTGTTGTTAATTAATGGCCAATCACAGTCAGCTGGCTCAGACTCTCTGGTCAGCCACAAAATTTAATTTAATTTAATTTAATTTAATTTAATTTAATTTAATTTAATTTAATTTAATTTTATTTTATTTTATTCTATTCTATTTTATTTTATTTTTATTCCCTTTCCTTTCCTTTTTCCTTTTCCTTTTTCCTTTTCCTTTTTCCTTTCCCTTTTTCCTTTCCCTTTTTCTTTTCCTTTTTCCTTTCCTTTTTCCTTTTCATTTTCCTTTTTCCTTTCCTTTTTCCTTTTTCCTTTCCTTTTTCCTTTTCCTTTTTCCTTTCCCTTTTTCCTTTCCTTTTTCCTTTTCCTTTTTCCTTTTCCTTTTTCCTTTCCTTTTTCTTTTCCTTTTTCCTTTCCTTTTTCCTTTCCTTTCCTTTCCTTTCCTTTCCTTTCCTTTCCTTTCCTTTCCTTTCCTTTCCTTTCCTTTCCTTTCCTTTCCTTTCCTTTCCCTATTCTTTCAGCATCATTTTAATACATCATTTTAATATAGAATAATAATAATATATAAAATATAATATTTTATATTTTAATATAATCTACATCATAAAATAATAAATCAGCCTTTTGAGACACGGAGTCGAGATTCTCATCTCTTCCCTCCTCCTGTGAACCCACCACAGGGGAAACTGAGAGAAATATCAGATTTGTGTGGACGAATGGGAAAAGAGATTTGCTTTTAGAAATAAACTTTGGGTTTGCTGATAAATGAAAATTTCACATTGAAATGAAATGCCTGATAAATGAAATTAAACATTGAGAGACGAGAGAAACAGTGGGGAAGAAAAAAAAACCCTAAATTCCATAAGAATTACAAATTTAAAGAGAGGGTTGTACAATAGAGGGGAATTTTCAGTATCAGGTGTATCAGGGAGTCTGAACCTTTCAAGCACCTCAGAAATGGGAAAAAAAGCCCCTAAATCCCATAAAAATTGAAATTTAAAGGGCAGAGTTATACAATGGAGGGGAATCTTTGGGATCAGGAGTTCTGGGGAGTCTGAACCTCTCAAGCACCTCAGAAATAATGAAAAATAAAACTCCGTAACAATGAAAAATTAAAAGGCAGGGTTATAAATTAGAGGGGAATCTTTGGGATCCTGTGTTCTGGGGAGTCTGAACCTCTCAAGCACCTCAGAAATAGAAAAAAAAAACCCTAAATCCCATAAGAATTAAAATTTAAAAGGCAGGGTTATAAATTAGAGGGGAATCTTTGGGACCCTGTGTTCTGGGGAGTCTGAACCTCTCAAGCACCTCAGAAATGGGAAAAAAAACCCCTAAATTCTGTAAGAATTAAAAATTTAAAGAGAGGGTTGAACAATAGAGGGGAATTTTCAGTATCAGGTGTATCAGGGAGTCTGAACCTCTCAAGCACCTCAGAAATGGGAAAAAAAACCCCTAAATTCCATAAGAATTAAAAATTTAAAGAGAGGGTTATAAATTAGAGGGGAATCTTTGGTATCAGGAGTTCTGGGGAGTCTGAACCTCTCAAGCACCTCAGAAATAATGAAAAATTAAACTCCATAACAATGAAAAATTAAAAGGCAGGGTTATAAATTAGAGGGGAATCTTTGGGATCCTGTGTTCTGGGGAGTCTGAACCTCTCAAGTACCTCAGAAATGGGGAAAAAAAACTCCTAAATTCCATAAAAATTAAAAATTTAAAGAGAGGGTTGTACAATAGAAAGGAATTTTCAGTATCAGGTGTATCAGGGAGCCTGAACCTCTCAAGCACCTCAGAAATAATGAAAAATTAAACTCCATAACAATGAAAAATTAAAAGGGAGGGTTATAAATTAGAGGGGGATCTTTGGGATCCTGTGTTCTGGGGAGTCTGAACCTCTCAAGTACCTCAGAAATGGAAAAAGAAAAAAAAACTAAATTCCATAAGAATTAAAAATTTAAAAGGCAGGGTTATAAATTAGAGGGGAATCTTTGGTATCAGGAGTTCTGGGGAGTCTGGACCTCTCAAGTACCTCAGAAATAGGAAAAAAGCCCCTAAATCCCATAAAAATTAAAAATTTAAAGAGAGGGTTATAAATTAGAGGGGAATCTTTGGGACCCTGTGTTCTGGGGAGTCTGAACCTCTCAAGCACCTCAGAAATAATGAAAAATTAAACTCCATAATAATGAAAAATTAAAAGGGAGGGTTATAAATTAGAGGGGAATCTCTGGGATCCTGTTCTGGGGAGTCTGAACCTCTCAAGCACCTCAGAAATGGGAAAAAAAGCCCCCATAAATTCCATAAGAATTAAAATTTAAGTGCAGGGTTATACAATGGAGGGGAATCTTTGGTATCAGGAGTTCTGGGGAGTCTGAACCTCTCAAGCACCTCAGAAATGGGGAAAAAACCCTAAATTCCATAAGAATTAAAATTTAAAGGGTTGGGTTGTACATCGGAGGGATCAGCACCCAGGTGCCACCCAAGGAGCTGAGGGCAAAGGGCAGCGTGGGGAGGAGCCGGGGACAGTGCCAGTGTCACACACAGGTGACATGGAGATGAGCAGGGAGGGGACAGACCCAGGTGTCACAGACAGGTGACATGGAGATGAGGGGACATTCAAAAGGGTCACACACAGGTGACATGGAGATGAGGGGACAGTCCCAAGAGTAACACAGGTGACAGTGACATGGAGCTGGGTGGGGAGGGGACAATCCCAAGGGTCACACACACATGACAGAGCTGAGAAGGCAGGGGACAGACCCAGGTGTCACACACAGGTGACACGGAGATGAGAGGACAGTCCCAAGAGCAACACAGGTGACAGTGACATGGAGATGAGGGGACAGTCCCCAGTGTCACAGACAGGTGACAGTGACACGGAGCTGAGTGGGGAGGGGACAGTCCTGGTGTCACACACAGGTGACACGGAGATGAGGGGACAGTCCCAAGGGTCACACACAGGTGACAGTGACATGGAGCTGAGTGGGGAGGGGACAATCCCAAGAGCTGAGAAGGCAGGGGACAGTCCCAGGTGTCACAGACAGGTGACACGGAGATGAGAGGGGAGGGCACAGTCCCGGTGTCACACACAGGTGACATGGAGATGAGGGGACAGTGCCGGTGTCACACACAGGTGACAGTGACACGGAGCTGAGCAGGGAGGGGACAGTCCCAAGGGTCACACACACATGACAGAGCTGAGAAGGCAGGGGACAGCGCCTGGTGTCACACACAGGTGACACAGAGATGAGGGGACAGTGCCCGGTGTCACAGACAGGTGACACGGAGATGAGAGGGGAGGGGACAGTCCCAGGTGTCACACTCAAAGGCAACATGGAGATGAGGGGACAGTCCCAGGTGTCACAGACAGGTGACATGGAGAGGAGGGGACAGTGCCCGGTGTCACACACAGGTGGTGCCCAGGCGGTGCCCAGGTGTGCCCAGGCAGTGACCAGGAGGTGCCCAGAGGGTGCCCAGGCCATGCCCAGGTTGTCCCCAGGTGGGTGCCCAGGGGGTGCCCTGGCAGTGCCTGGGTGGTGCCCAGAGGGTGCCCAGGTCGTCCCCAGGAGGTGCCCAGGGGCTACCCAGAGGGCGCCCAGGTGTTGCTCAGGTGGTGCCCAGGTGTGCCCAGGGGGTGCCCAGGCTGTTCCCAGATGAAGCCCAGTGGGTGCCCAGATGGTGCCCAGATCGTTCCCAGGAGGTGCCCAGGTGGTGCCTAGGGGGTACCCAGGAGGTGCCCAGGCCATGCCCAGGCTGTCCCCAGAAGGTACCCAGGTGGTGCCCAGGGGGTGCCCAGGCCGTCCCCAGGCCATGCCCAGGCTGTGCCCAGAAGGTACCCGGGTGAAGCCCAGGGGGTGCCCAGGTGTACCCAGGCTGTCCCCAGCTGGTGCCTGGTGGTGCCCAGGTGGTGCCCAGGGGGTGCCCAGGTGTACCCAGGCTATCCCCAGCTGTCCCCAGCTGGTGCCTGGTGGTGCCCAGGGGGTGCCCAGGTGTACCCAGGCTGTCCCCAGGCTGTCCCCAGGGGGTGCCCAGGGGGTGCCCACGTGTGCCCAAGCTGTGCCCAGCTGTGCCCAGGCCATGCCCAGGCCGTGCCCAGGCCGTGCCCAGCTGTCCCCAGGCCGTGCCCAGGCCGTGCCCAGGCCATGCCCAGGCCGTGCCCAGCCGTGCCCGGCCGTGACTCACCAGGTAGGCCACGAAGGCCAGGTAGAGGACGCTGAGCAGGCCGGCCCCGATGTAGAGTGCCAGGCTGCGCAGTGCCAGCACGTATGCCAGCACGAAGTACATGTTGATGGCACAGATGAGCAGGATCAGCAGCCCCCCGGCCACGCGCCAGAACCTGCACCGGGCACACGGGGTCACCAGGGGGGCACAGGGGAGAGGAAGAGGTGCCCAGGTGTGCCCAGAGGTGCCCAGAGGTGCCCAGGGGAGAGGAAGAGGTGCCCAGACGTGCCCAGGTGTGCCCAGGGGAGGGGAAGAGGTGCCCAGACGTGCCCAGGTGTGCCCAGGGGAGGGGAAGTCGTGCCTAGATGTGCCCAGACATGCCCAGGTGAGGGGAAGAGGTGCCCAGACATGCCCAGGTGTGCCCAGGGGAGAGGAAAAGGTGCCCAGACGTGCCCAGGTGAGGAGGTGCACCAGGTGAGGGGCAAGTGTGCCCAGGTGTGCCCAGGTGTGCCAGGTGTGCCCAGGTGAGGACAGGGGTGCCCAGGTGAGGGGGAGACATGCCCAAGTGTGCCCAGGTGTGCCCTGGCATGAGGAGGGCATGTCCAGGTGTGCCCAGGCGTGCCCAAGTGTGCCCAGGTGAGGGGACAGGTGTGCCCAGGTGAGGGGACAGGTGTGCCCAGGTGAAGGGCAGGTGCTCCCAGGTGTGCCCAGGAGAGGGGCAGGTGTGCCCAGGTGTACCCAGATGAGGGGCAAGGGTGCCCGGGTGAGGGGAAGAGGTGCCCAGGTGTGCCCAGGTGAGGGGCAGGCATGCCCAGGCGTGCCCAGGCGTGCCCAGGCATGCCCAGATGAAGGACAGGTGTGCCCAGGTGTGCCAGGTGCCCCCAGGTGCCCGGGTACTCACAGGCCGTTGGCGAAGTCGTGCATGACGCCGGGCAGGCTGGTGAAGGTCAGCACCGGGATCAGCGCGAACGGGAGCTGGGACAGCGGGGGGGAGGGAGTGAGCGGGGCGGGGGGGGACACAACACCCACCTGAGACCCACCTGACACCCACCCAATACACCAACACCCACCCAGCACCCACCTGAGACCACAACACCCCAACACCCACCCAGCACCACCTGATACCCCAACACCCACCTGAGACCCACCCGAGATCCACCCAACACCCACCCGAGACCCACCTGAGACCCACCCAACACCCACCTGACACCCCAACACCCACCTGAGACCCACCCGACACCCACCCAATACACCAACACCCACCCGAGACCCCAACACCCACCCAACACCCACCCGAGACCCACCCGAGACCCCAACACCCCAACACCCATCTCAACACCCCCCTGACACCCACCTGAGACCCCAACACCCACCTGACACCCCAACACCCATCTCAACACCCACCCGACACCCATCCAACACCCCAACACCCACTCGAGACCCACCCAAGACCCACCCGACACCCCAACACCCACCTGAGACCCCAACGCCCACCCGAGACCCACCCAACACCCATCTGACACCCACCGGACACCCATCTCAACACCCACCCCAGTCCACCCATGGGCCCCGCTCACCCGGAGCTCCTGAACCCCAAGTTTGCTCACCTGGAGGCTCCTGAGGACGTTGAGGAACTCCTGAACCCCAACCCTGCTCACCTGGAGGCTCATGAGCACATTCAGGAACCCTGATTTTGCTCACCTGGAGGCTCCTGAGGTTCATGAACCCAAACCCTGCTCACCTGGAGGCTCCTGAGGACATTCAGGAACCCCCGAACCCCAACCCTGCTCACCTGGAGGCTCCTGAGGAACCCCTGAACCCCAACCCTGCTCACCTGGAGGCTCATGAGGACGTTGAGGAACCCCTGAACCCCTGAACCCCAACCCTGCTCACCTGGAGGCTCATGAGGACGTTCAGGAACCCTGAGTTTGCTCACCTGGAGGCTCCTGAGGATGTTGAGGAACCCCTGAACCCCAACCCTGCTCACCTGGAGGCTCCTGAGGAACCCCTGAACCCCAAGTTTGCTCACCTGGAGGCTCATGAGGACATTCAGGAACCCCTGAACCCCACGTTTGCTCACCTGGAGGCTCATGAGGACATTCAGGAACCCCTGAACCCCACGTTTGCTCACCTGGAGGCTCATGAGGACGTTGAGGAAGTCGTTCATGCCCGTCAGGTGCTCCACGTCCTGGAAGATGGCCACGAACAGCGTGGGGGTGATGGCGATGGAGCGCGTGAGCAGCACCCGCGCAAAGCGCGACCAGCGCAGGTTCAGGAACCCCTGGGGAGGGTAACCAGGGAGTAAAGTGTGAGTAAGGTGTGAGTAAGGTGTGAGTAAGGTGTGAGCAGCACCCGCGCAAAGCGCGACCAGCGCAGGTTCAGGAACCCCTGCGCAGAGTAACCAGGGAGTAAAGTGTGAGTAAGGTGTGAGTAAGGTGTGAGTAAGGTGTGAGGTGTGAGTAAAGTGTGAGTAAGGTGTGAGCAGCACCCGCGCAAAGCGCGACCAGCGCAGGTTCAGGAACCCCTGCGCAGAGTAACCAGGGAGTAAGGTGTGAGTAAGGTGTGAGTAAGGTGTGAGTAAGGTGTGAGTAAGGCGTGAGCAGCACCCGCGCAAAGGAGTGCATGAGGAGCGAGTAAGGCACAAGTAAGGAGCGAGTAAGGAGTGCATGAGGAGCGAGTAAGGAGTGAGTACGGAGTGCACGAGGAGCGAGTAAGGCACGAGTACGGAGCAAGTAAGGAGTGAATAAGGAGCGAGTAAGGAGTGCATGAGGAGCGAGTAAGGCACGAGTGAGGAGCGAGTAAGGAGTGCACGAGGAGTGAGTAAGGCACGAGTACGGAGCGAGTAAGGAGTGCATGAGGAGCGAGTAAGGCGCAAGTAAGGAGTGCATAAGGAGTGAGTAAGGCGCGAGTGAGGAGCGAGTAAGGAGTGCATGAGGAGCGAGTAAGGAGTGAATAAGGAGCGAGTAAGGCACGAGCACGGAGCGAGTAAGGAGTGCATGAGGAGCGAGTAAGGCGCGAGTAAGGAGCGAGTAGCGTTACCTCCATGACGAACTGCCCGGAGTAGGTGCCCGTCATGGTGGAGCTCTGCCCGGCCGCCAGGATGCCGATGGCCCAGATGTAGAGCGCGGCGGGGCCGAAGTAGCAGCCCAGGACCACGCCCTGCGGGGGGAGGGGGACACTTACACCCAGGAGTAAAACCAGGGAACCCTGGGGGGGCACTTACACCCAGGAGTAAAACCAGGGAACCCTGGGGGGGCACTTACACCCAGGAGTAAAACTGGAGAACCCTGGGGGGGCACTTACACCCAGGAGTAAAAGCGGGGAACCCTGGGGGGCACTTACACCCAGGAGTAAAACCAGGGAACCCTGGGGGGGCACTTACACCCAGGAGTAAAACCAGGGAACCCTGGGGGGGCACTTACACCCAGGAGTAAAACCAGGGAACCCTGGGGGGGCACTTACACCCAGGAGTAAAAGCGGGGAACCCTGGGGGGGGCAGGGACACCAGGCAGGGACACCCTGGGGACACCAGACAGGGACATTGGGGACACCCTGGGGACATCAGACAGGGACACCAGGCAGGGTCACTGGGACACCAGACAGGGACACTGGGGACACCAGAATGGGACATTGGGGACACCAGACAGGGACACCCTGGGGACACTGGAATGGGACACCCTGGGGACACCAGGCAGGGTCACTGGGACACTCTGGGGACACCAGACAGGGACACTGGGACACTCTGGGGACACCAGGCAGGGTCACTGGGACACTCTGGGGACACCAGACAGGGACACTGGGACACTCTGGGACACTCTGGGACACCAGGCAGGGACACCCTGGGGACATCAGACAGGGACACCGGGGGCACTCTGGGACACCAGACAGGGACACTGGGACACCAGGCAGGGACACCGTGGGGACACCAGACAGGGACACTGGGACACTCTGGGGACAACAGGCAGGGACACTGGGACACCAGGCAGGGTCACTGGGGACACTCTGGGGACACCAGGCAGGGACACCCTGGGGACACCGGAATGGGACACCTGGGACACCAGACAGGGACACTGGGACACTCTGGGACACCAGGCAGGGTCACTGGGGACACCAGGCAGGGACATTGGGGACACCAGACAAGCTGTGCCCTCCAGGGGACACCAGACAGGGACACTGGGGACACCCTGGGGACATCAGACAGGGACATTGGGGACACCAGGCAGGGACACCCTGGGGACACCGGAATGGGACACCTGGGACACCAGAATGGGACACCGTGGGGACACCAGACAGGGTCCCAGGGCTGTCCTGGCCATTGTGTCACCCTCCAGGGTCACCAGACAGGGTCACTGGGCCGTCCTGGACATGGTGTCACCCCATGGGGACACCAGACAGGGTCACCAAGCTGTCCCCACCCTAGGGACACCAGCCAGGGTCACTGTGCCCCACGGGGACACCAGCCAGGGTCCCAGGGCTGTCCCCAAGCTGTCCCCAGGGTCCCAGGGCTGTCCCCAGGCTGTCCCCAAGCTGTCCCCAAGCTGTCCCCAGGGCTGTCCCCAGGGTCCCAGGGCTGTCCCCAGGCTGTCCCCAGGGTCCCAGAGCTGTCCCCAGGGTCCCAGGCTGTCCCCAAGCTGTCCCCCAGGGCTGTCCCCAAGCTGTCCCCAAGCTGTCCCCAGGGTCCCAGGGCTGTCCCCAAGCTGTCCCCAGGCTGTCCCCAGGCTGTCCCCAGGCTGTCCCCAGGGTCCCAGGGCTGTCCCCAGGGCTGTCCCCAAGCTGTCCCCAGGCTGTCCCCAAGCTGTCCCCAGGGTCCCAGGGCTGTCCCCAGGCTGTCCCCAAGCTGTCCCCAGGGTCCCAGGGCTGTCCCCAAGCTGTCCCCAAGCTGTCCCCAGGGTCCCAGGGCTGTCCCCAAGCTGTCCCCCAGGGTCCCAGGGCTGTCCCCAAGCTGTCCCCAGGGTCCCCAGGCTGTCCCCAGGCTGTCCCCAGGCTGTCCCCAAGCTGTCCCCAAGCTGTCCCCAGGCTGTCCCAGGGCTGTCCCCAGGGTCCCAGGGCTGTCCCCAAGCTGTCCCAGGGCTGTCCCCAGGGTCCCAGGGCTGTCCCCAAGCTGTCCCAGGGCTGTCCCCAGGTCTGTCCCCAGGCTGTCCCCAAGCTGTCCCCAGGCTGTCCCCAGGTCTGTCCCCAAGCTGTCCCCAAGCTGTCCCAGGGCTTTCCCAGGGCTGTCCCCAAGCTGTCCCCAGGCTGTCCCCAAGCTGTCCCCAGGGGTCCCAGGGCTGTCCCCAAGCTGTCCCCAGGCTGTCCCCCAGGGTCCCAGGGCTGTCCCCAGGGTCCCAGGGCTGTCCCCAAGCTGTCCCCAGGCTGTCCCCAAACTGTCCCCAAGCTGTCCCCAGGCTGTCCCCAAACTGTCCCCAAACTGTCCCCAAACTGTCCCCAGGCTGTCCCCAAGCTGTCCCCAAGCTGTCCCCAGGCTGTCCCAGGGCTGTCCCCAGGGCTGTCCCCAGGGTCCCAGAGCTGTCCCCAAGCTGTCCCCAAGCTGTCCCCAGGCTGTCCCAGGGCTGTCCCCAGGGCTGTCCCCAGGGTCCCAGAGCTGTCCCCAAGCTGTCCCCAAGCTGTCCCCAGGGTCCCAGGGCTGTCCCCAGGCTGTCCCCAAGCTGTCCCCAAGCTGTCCCCAGGGTCCCAGGGCTGTCCCCAGGGCTGTCCCCAAGCTGTCCCCAGGGTCCCCAAGCTGTCCCCAGGGTCCCAGGGCTGTCCCCAGGGTCCCAGAGCTGTCCCCAAGCTGTCCCCAAGCTGTCCCCAGGGCTGTCCCCAAGGTCCCAGGGCTGTCCCCAGGCTGTCCCCAAGCTGTCCCAGGGCTGTCCCCAGGGTCCCAGGGCTGTCCCCAAGCTGTCCCCAGGGCTGTCCCCAAGCTGTCCCCAGGGCTGTCCCCAGGCTGTCCCCAGGGCTGTCCCCAGGCTGTCCCCAAGCTGTCCCCAGGGCTGTCCCCAAGCTGTCCCCAAGCTGTCCCCAGGGCTGTCCCCAGGGTCGCAGGGCTGTCCCCAAGCTGTCCCCAAGCTGTCCCAGGGCTGTCCCCAGGGCTGTCCCCAAGCTGTCCCCAGGCTGTCCCAGGGCTGTCCCCCAGGGTCCCAGGGCTGTCCCCAGGGTCCCAGGGCTGTCCCCAAGCTGTCCCCAGGGTCCCAGGGCTGTCCCCAGGCTGTCCCCAAGCTGTCCCCAAGCTGTCCCCAGGCTGTCCCCAGGCACACTCACCCCTTTGTAGATGTCCACCTCCAGGGCGTCGGTGTTGTTGGGGAACAGCGAGGAGTGGGGGCTGCTGGAGTTGGCACAGACCTGGCTCTGAGGGGCACACGGGGTGGCATCAGGGACAGGGCTGGCACGGAAACCCCGGGAACCCTCTGGGACCACGGGGCCAGCGGCGACCTCAGCCCTGCCAGGGCCACCACTGACCACGTCCCCAGGTGCCACCTCCACACAGCTGCTGAACCCGTGCCAGTCCATGCCAGTCTGTCCCAGTCCATGCCAGTCTGTCCCAGTCCATGCCAGTCCATGCCAGTCTGTCCCAGTCCATGCCAGTCTGTCCCAGTCCATGCCAGTCCATGCCAGTCTGTCCCAGTCCATGCCAGTCTGTCCCAGTCCATGCCAGTCCATGCCAGCCTGTCCCAGTCCATGCCAGTCTGTCCCAGTCCATGCCAGTCCATGACAGTCTGTCCCAGTCCATGCCAGTCTGTCCCAGTCCATGCCAGTCCATGCCAGTCTGTCCCAGTCCATGCCAGTCTGTCCCAGTCCATCCCAGTCCATGCCAGTCTGTCCCAGTCCATGCCAGTCTGTCCCAGTCCATCCCAGTCCATGCCAGTTCGTCCCAGTCCATCCCAATCCATCCCAGTCCATGCCAGTCCATGCCAGTCTGTCCCAGTCCATGCCAGTCTGTCCCAGTCCATCCCAGTCCATCCCAGTTTGTCCCAGTCCATCCCAGTCCATGCCAGTCTGTCCCAGTCCATCCCATAGCAGCTCCCAGTCCATGCCAGTCGGTCCCAGTCCATCCCAGTCCATCTCAGTCCATGCCAGTTTGTCCCAGTCCATGCCAGTTTGTCCCAGTCCATCCCAGTCCATGCCAGTTTGTCCCAGTCCATCCCAGTCCGTCCCATAGCAGCTCCCAGTCCATGCCAGTCTGTTCCAGCCCGTCCCAGTCCCTGCCAGTCCATGCCAGTCCACTCCAATCCACACCAGTCCATCCCAGTCCATGCCAGTCCATCCCAGTTTGTCCCAGGCTATCCCATAGCAGCTCCCAGTCCACACCAGTCTGTTCCAGCCCGTCCCAGTCCCTGCCAGTCCACTCCAATCCACACCAGTCCATGCCAGTCCATCCCAATCCATGCCAGTCCCTTCCAGTTTGTCCCAGTCCATCCCATAGCAGCTCCCAGTCCATGCCAGTCGGTCCCAGTCCATCTCAGTCCATCCCAGTCCATCCCAGTCGGTCCCAGTCCGTCCCAGTCCCTCCCAGTCCATCCCATAGCAACTCCCAGTCCATCCCAGTTTGTCCCAGTCCATCCCAGTCTGTCCCAGTCCATCCCAGTTTGTCCCAGTCCATCCCAGTTTGTCCCAGTCCATGCCAGTCCATCCCAGTTTGTCCCAGTCCATCCCAGTCCGTCCCATAGCAGCTCCCAGTCCATGCCAGTCTGTTCCAGTCCACTCCAATCCATGCCAGTCCATCCCAATCCACACCAGTCCATGCCAGTCCATTCCAGTTTGTCCCAGTCCATCCCATAGCAGCTCCCAGTCCATGCCAGTCGGTCCCAGTCCATCCCAGTCCATGCCAGTCCATCCCAGTCCACTCCAATCCATGCCAGTCCATGCCAGTCCATCCCAATCCATGCCAGTCCATGCCAGTTTGTCCCAGTCCATCCCACAGCAGCTCCCAGTCCATGCCAGTCCATCCCAGTCCGTCCCAGTCCATGCCAGTCCATCCCAGTCCATGCCAGTCCACTCCAATCCATGCCAGTCCATCCCAATCCATGCCAGTTTGTCCCAGTCCATCCCACAGCAGCTCCCAATCCATGCCAGTCCATCCCAGTCCGTCCCAGTCCCTGCCAGTCCACTCCAATCCACACCAGTCCATGCCAGTCCATCCCAGTCCATCCCAATCCACGCCAGTCCATGCCAGTCCGTCCCAGTCCATCCCATAGCAGCTCCCAGTCCATCCCAGTCTGTTCCAGCCTGTCCCAGTCCCTGCCAGTCCATGCCAATCCATGCCAGTCCATCCCAATCCATGCCAGTCCATTCCAGTCTGTCCCAGTCCATCCCAGTCCATGCCAGTTTGTCCCAGTCCGTCCCAGTCCATCCCATAGCAGCTCCCAGTCCATCCCAGTCCATCCTATAGCAGCTCCCAGTCCGTCACAGTCCATGTCAATCCATCCCAGTCCCTCCCAGTCCATCCCATAGCAGCTCCCAGTCTGTCCCAGTCCCTCCCAGTCCATCCCACTGCAGCACCCAGTGTCTCCCAGTCCATCCCACTGCAGCTCCCAGTCCATCCCAGTCCGTCCCAGTCCCTCCCAGTCCACCCCAGTCCCTCCCACTGCAGCTCCCAGTCCATCCCAGTCCCTCCCAGTCCATCCCACTGCAGCTCCCAGTCCCTCCCAGTCCGTCCCAGTCCGTCCCAGTGCCACCCACCACGTTGGCGTTGGTCTTGTCGAAGAAGGCCTCGGCGAAGACGGTGACCACGAAGATGTTGATGATGAAGGAGACGAAGAGCGCGATGCAGGACTCGATGAAGAAATACCTGTTGGCCTCCCGGACCTCCCTCTTGTCCGCACGGTTCACCTGCCGGGACTGGGACAGGGACGGGGACGTGAGGGGACAGGGACATGAGGGGACATGAGGGGACAGAGACACGAGGGGACAGGGACATGAGGGGACAGGGACATGAGGGGACAGGGACAGTGACATGAGGGGACAGGGACATGAAGGGACAGTGACATGAGGGGACAGGGACATGAGGGGACAGGGACATGAGGGGACATGAGGGGACAGGGACAGTGACACATGGCTCTCCTCCAGCCAGGTCTCACAAGCTCTTGGGAGATCAAGAGAGCTCAGCCACCTCAGAAGGCACAAAATCAGCACAACGGCTTCTGTGGCGGTGCTGGAAACAAAAATGTTTTAATAAAAGGCAAAATAACAAAGCTTTTTATAGAGGAAACCTGAGCCACGTGCAAGAGGGGAAAAACCCAAACTCCACTGCTGTAAGGGTCTCCTCGAGCCAGGTCTCATAAACTCTTGGGGATTTATTTCACACCCAAGATAGCTGAGCCACCTCAGATGGATAAAATCAGCTGGGTGGCTTCTGTGGTGGTGTTGGAAACAAAGAGGTTTTAATAAAAGACAAAATAACAAAACTCTGTATAGAGAAAAACTGCCCCGTGCAAGAGGGGGAAAAACCAAATTCCACTGATTTAAGGGTCTCCTCCAACCACGTCTGGTAAGCTTTTGGAGATTTATATCACACCCAAGATGGCTCATATACATGAAAAGGCACAAAATCAGCAGGATGGCTGCTGTGGTGGTGTTGGAAACAAAAAGGTTTTAATAAAAGGCAAAATAACCAAGGTCCTTATAGAGAAAACCCAAGCTAGGTTCAAGAGGGAAAAAAACCAAACTGCATTGCTTTAAGGGTCTCCTTGAGTCAGGTTTTATAAACTCTACACAGCCAAGATAGCTGAGCCACCTCAGATGGATAAAATCAGCTGGGTGGCTTCTGTGGTAGTGCTGGAAACAAAAAAAGTTTTAATAAAAGGCAAAATAACCAAACTGTTTATAGAGAAAAACCGAGCCAGGTGCAGGAAAAAAAATGAACTCCACTCATACAAGGTTCAAGCCAGGTCTCTCAGGCTTTTGGAGATTTATTTCACACCCAAGAGAGCTCAGCTACCTCAGAAGGCACAAAATCAGCAGTGGTGGTGTTGGAAACAAAAAAAAAGTTTTAATAAAAGGCAAAAACCAAAGCTCCTTAGAGAGAAAACTGCCCCGTGCAAGAGGGGAAAAAACCAAATTCCACCGACAGAAGGGTCTCTTCAAGGTAGGTCTCATAAACTCTTGGGGATTTATTTCACACCCAAGAGAGCTCAGCCACCTCAGAAGGCACAAAATCAGCAGGATGGCTGCTGTGGTGGTGCTGGAAACAAAAATGTTTTAATAAAAGGCAAAATAACAAAGCTTTTTATAGAGAAAAACCAAGCCAAGTGCAAGAGGGGAAAAAAGTAACTCCACTGCTCTAAGGGTCTTTCGAGCAAGGCCTTATAAGCTCTTGAAGATTTATTTCAAACCCAAGATAGCTCAGCCACCTTGGAAGGCAGGGCTGGTTTGTATCTCTGCATTGTTTATTTTATCTTTTGTTTGTTCGTGCGGTTTTTTATTTTGTTTTGCTTTTATTCTTTTAGCATAGTTGTAATATATCGTTTTCTTTGAATATAATCCATATCATAAAATAATAAATCAACCTTCTGAAACATGGGAGTCAAGATTCTCATCTCTTCCCTCCTCCCGGGACCCCTGTGAACACCGGCACACCTGAGAGCCCCTGAACTTCAAATTTATAATAATTTGGAGGGAGAGGGTTTCTATTTTCCATTTCAGGGCAGGATTCTGCCTTCCTCAGCACACGCCTCTCTTTCCAAACCAAGACCAACTGTTATTCCTGCTCCCACATTTTTGCCTGAGAGCCCCTGAATTTAAAATTTATAGTAATTCAGAGGGAAGGGGTTTTTATTTTCCATTTCAGGGGTGGGTCCTGCCTTCCTTAGCACACACCTGAGAGGAGGTACCTCATATCCAAACCAAGACAAACTCTTATTCCTGATCCAATATTTTTGCCTCAGAGCTCCTTAATTTCAAATTTACAACAATTCAGAGGGAAGGGGTTTTTATTTTCCATTTCAGGGCAGGCTCCTGCCTTCCTCAGCACACACCTCTCTTTCCAAACCAAGACCAACTCTTATTCCTGCTCCCATATCTTTACCTGAGACCTTAAATTCAAATTACAACAATTCAGAGGGAGAGGGTTTACATTTTCCATTTCAGGGGTAGCTCCTGCCTTCCTCAGCACACACCTCTTTCCAAACCAAGCCAAACTGTTACTCCTGCTCCCATATTTTTAATATAAAATTTATAGCAATTCCGATGAGGGAAGGGATTTCCATTTTCCATTTCAGGGCAGGCTCCTGCCCTCCTCAGCACACGCCTGTCTTTCCAAACCAAGCCAAACTGTTACTCCTGCTCCCATATCTTTGCCTGAGAGCCCCTTAATTTCAAATTATAACAATCCAGAGGGAAGGGATTTCCATTTTTCCATTTCAGGGCAGGATTCTGCCTTCCTCAGCACACACCTCTTTCCAAACCAAGACAAACTCTTATTCCTGCTCCCACATTTTTTGCCTGAGACCCCCTTAATTTCAACTTTACAACAATCCAGAGGGAAGGGATTTCCATTTTTCCATTTCAGGGCAGGCTCCCTCAGCACACGCCTCTCTTTCCAAACCAAGACCAACTGTTACTCCTGCTCCCACATTTTTACCTGAGACCTCCTTAATTTCAAATTATAACAATTCAGAGGGAGAGGGTTTACATTTTCCATTTCAGGGGTGGCTCCTGCCTTCTTTAGCACACACCTCTCTTTCCAAACCAAGCCAAACTGTTACTCCTGCTCCCATATTTTTAATATAAAATTTATAGCAATTCCGATGAGGGAAGGGATTTCCATTTTCCATTTCAGGGCAGGCTCCTGCCCTCCTCAGCACACGCCTGGCTTTCCAAACCAAGCCAAACTGTTACTCCTGCTCCCATATCTTTACCTGAGACCCCCTTAATTTCAAATTATAACAATCCAGAGGGAAGGGATTTCCATTTTTCCATTTCAGGGCAGGATTCTGCCTTCCTCAGCACACACCTCTTTCCAAACCAAGACAAACTCCTATTCCTGCTCCCACATTTTTACCTGAGACCTCCTTAATTTCAAATTTACAACAATCCAGAGGGAAGGGATTTCCATTTTTCCATTTCAGGCCAGGCTCCCTCAGCACACGCCTGGCTTTTCACACCAAGCCATGGCCCCACAAGGCCCAGGTGCCCCCAGGTGCCCCCGGGTGTGCCCCTGGCACGCTCACCTTGACCAGGGCAGAGTGCAGGTACATGTTGTGGGGCATGATGACGGCGCCCACGATGCCCACGGCCTGCTCCAGCTGCGGGGTGCCACAGTCCTGGCAGTAGGGGATGAACAAACCCTGCAGCAGCTTCTGCTGGTCGGGCTTCACCGTGATGTACTGGGCACAGGGAAAGAGGATTTGGGGGGGTTAGGGATGGGGAAACGCAGAGTTTTGGGGTCAGGGAAAGAGAAGCAGGGAGTTTTGGGGTCCGGGATAGGGAAATGGAGTTTTGGGGTCAGAGAAACGGGGAAATTTGGAGTTAGGGAAACAGAGTTTTGGGGTCAGAGACAGGGAAACACAGAGTTTTGGGGTCAGGGAAACAGAAGCAGGGAGTTATGGGGTCAGACACAGGGAAACAAGGAGTTTTGGGGTCAGGGACAGGGAAAAACGGGGACTTTTGGGGTTAGGAAAACAGAAACAGGGAGTTTGGGATCACGGAAACAGAGAGTTTTGGGGTCAGGGAAATGGAGTTTTGGGGTCAGACACAGGGAAACGGGGAGTTTTGGGGTTAGGAAAAACAGAAACAGGGAGCCTGGGATCAGGGAAACAGAAATGGAGTTTTGGGGTCAGGGAAACAGAAATGGAGTTTTAGGGTCAGAGACAGGGAAACAGGTAGTTATGGGGTCAGGGATAGGGAAATGGGGAGTTTTGGGGTCAGGGAAACAGAAGCAGGGAGTTTTGGGGTCCGGGATAGGGAAACGGAGTTTTGGGGTCGGAGAAACGGGGAATTTTGGAGTTAGGGAAACACAGAGTTTTGGGGTCAGAGACAGGGAAACAGAAACAGGCAGTTTTGGGGTCAGACAGGGAAACGGGAGAGTTTTGGGGTCAGGGACAGAGAAACAGGGAGTTTTGGGGTTGGGGAAACAAAAACGGAGTTTTGGGGTCACGGAAACAGAAACAGGGAGTTTTGGGGTCAGGGAGAGGGAAATGGGGAGTTTTGGGCACAGGGACAGGGAAACAGAGCTTTGGGGTCAGGGACAGGCAGTTATGAGGTCAGGAAAACAGGGAGTTTTGGGGTCAGGGGAACAGGCAGTTTTGGGGTTAGGGAAACAGAAACAGGGAGTTTTGGGGTTAGGGATGGGGAGTTTTGGGGTCAGAGAAACAGGCAGTTTTGGGGTTAGGGACAGGGAAATGGGGAGTTTTGGGGTCAGGCAGTTATGAGGTCAGGAAAACAGGGAGTTTTGGGGTGAGGGAAATGGAGTTTTGGGGTCAGGGACAGGGAAAGAGGGAGTTTTGGGGTCGAGGAAATGGGGAGTTTTGGGGTGCTCCAGAGAGGGGGTACCTCATATCCAAAGGTCAGGGCCATGATGGTGATGAGGAGCCCAAAAAACGCCTCGAGCTTCCTCAGGCCTGTAAGGAGGAGCAGTCCCATTGTCAGCAAGGTGAGAAGAGCCCAAACCCAAACCCATCCAATGCCAATCCCATCCCATCCCAATCCCACCCCAAACCCAAACCCATCCAATCCCAATCCCATCCCAACCCCGTCTCGATCCCATCCCAATCTCAATCCCAAACCCATCCCAATTCCATTTCCAATCCCAATCAAAATCCTAATCTCAAACCCACTCCAATCCCAATCCCACCCCAAACCCAATCTCATCCCAATCCCAATCCCCTTCCCATCTCAATCTGAAACCCAACCCCATCCCAATCTCAATCCCAACCTCAAACTCGAACCAATCCCAACTCCAATCCCAATTCCAAACCCATCCCAATCCCAACTCCAATCCCAATCCAAATCCTAATCTCAAACCCACTCCAATCCCAATCTCCCTCGATACCAATCCCAATCCAACCCCAATCCCAATCCCACCCCATTCCCAATCCCACCCCATTCCCAATCCCATCCCCAATTCCAAACCAGTCCCAACCCCAAACCCAACCCCAATCCAAATCCCAAACTCAATCCCAAACTCACCCCATCCCAATCCCACCCCAAACCCATCCCAATCCCAAACCCATCCCAATCCCACCCCAAACCCATCCCAATCCCAACCCCATCCAAAACCCAAACCCAAACCCAACCCCAATCCCAACCCCATCCAAAACCCAAACCCATCCCAATCCCAAACCCATCCCAATCCCAAACCCATCCCAATCCCAAACCCATCCCAATCCCACCCCAAACCCATCCCAATCCCAAACCCTTCCCAATCCCACCCCAAACCCATCCTAATCCCAAACCCATCCAAATCCGAAACCCATCCCAATCCCAACCCCATCCCCATCCCAAACCCATCCCAATCCCAACCCCATCCAAAACCCAAACCCAACCCCAATCCCAAACCCAACCCCAATCCCAAACCCATCCCAATCCCAAACCCATCCCAATCCCAATCCCAAACCCATCCCAATCCCAATCCCAATCCCATCCCAATCCCAAACCCATCCCAATCCCAAACCCAACACCATCCCAATCTCACCCCAAACCCATCCCAATCCCACCCCAAACCCATCCCCATCCCAACCCCATCCCAATCCCAACCCCATCCCAATCCCACCCCAAACCCATCCCAATCCCACCCCAAACCCATCCCCATCCCAAACCCACCCCAATCCCAAACCCACCCCAATCCCAAACCCATCCCAATCCCAAACCCACCCCAATCCCAATCCCACCCCAAACCCATCCCCATCCCAAACCCATCCCAATCCCAAACCCAATGCCATCCCAATCCCAAACCCATCCAAATCCCAATCCCATCCCACCCCACCCCCACCGCCAGC
The DNA here is from genome assembly GCA_031885435.1 of Passerculus sandwichensis. NCBI lineage: Eukaryota > Metazoa > Chordata > Aves > Passeriformes > Passerellidae > Passerculus > Passerculus sandwichensis. Next base: position 5,306,502 of record CM063161.1, read on the forward strand.
AGCACTCACCGTATTTGTCGAGGAAGAGGAAGACAAAGGTGTCGGCGATGGTGATGAGCACCCCCCCCCAGAGAGGGATCCTGTGGGGGGACAGAGGGGTCAGAGCCCACCCAGAGCCCCAAACCCCCAAATCCCCAAATCCCCAAACCCCCAAATCCCTTCTCTCTGGGGCCTTTTTGGGGTGCAGCTCCCGGCCTGGTGGTTCCTCATGGCCTGGAGGTTCCTCACGGCCTGGGGGTTCCTCACGGCCTGGGGGTTCCTCACGGCCTGGGGGTTCCTCACGGCCTGGAGGTTCCTCACACCCTGGGGGTTCCTCATGGCCTGGGGGTTCCTCACGGCCTGGAGGTTCCTCATGACCTGGGGGTTCCTCACGGCCTGGGGGTTCCTCACGGCCTGGGGGTTCCTCACGGCCTGGGGGTTCCTCATGGCCTGGGGGTTCCTCACGGCCTGGGGGTTCCTCACGGCCTGGAGGTTCCTCACGGCCTGGGGGTTCCTCACGGCCTGGAGGTTCCTCACGGCCTGGAGGTTCCTCGTGGCCTGGAGGTTCCTCATGGCCTGGGGGTTCCTCATGGCCTGGGGGTTCCTCATGGCCTGGGGGTTCCTCACGGCCTGGGGGATCCTCATGGCCTGGGGGTTCCTCACGGCCTGGGGGTTCCTCATGGCCTGGAGGTTCCTCATGGCCTGGGGGTTCCTCACACCCTGGGGGCTCCTCACGGCCCGGTGTCACCTCCCAGCCCTTCCCAGGTGGATCCCTGTGGGATCTGTCCCTGGGTGTCCCACTAAAACACTGAATTTGTGCTTCATTTCCACACAAAAAAGATCCCGGCGTTGATGAGGTTTGTGGGATTCGTATTTTTGGCCCAAAAAAGAAGAAAAAGAAAAGAGTGAGAATGCTCTGCTCCAGGAAAAGAAAATATTCAGAATGAGATTGGACACGTGCTGGCCAAACTCCTGAGCTACTTGTTCATCAGGGGTGAAAATATTGCAGCAAATTTAAAATACTGCAACAGATTTAAAACACAGCGAGAAATTTAAAACGTTGCAGCAAATGTGAAACGTTGCAGAAAATCTAAGATGTCGCAGAAAATTTAAGACGTTGCAGCAAATTTAAAATATTGCACCAGGTTTTAAACAGTGCACCAGATGTAAGACATGGCAGCAAATTTAAAATATTGCACCAGATTTAAAACGTTGCTGCAGATTTAAAATACTGTAAATAAAATAAATGGAATAAAATATAAAAAGGTAAAAGAAATCAAAGGTACAAACGAAGGTAAAATAAATCACAGATTCAATCAAAGGTAAAAAAAAATCAAGTCACAGGTAAAACAGATGAAATCAAAGGTATAAACAAAAGTAAAAGAAATCAAATCAAAGATACAATGGTAAAAGAAATGAAATCAAAGACACAAACAAAGGTAAAAGAAATAAAATTAAAGGTACAAGAAAAGGTAAAAGAAACCAAATCAAAGGTAAAACAAATGAAATCAAAGGTAAAAGAAATGGAATCAAATATAAAAAGGTAAAAGAAATCAAATCAAAGATACAAAGGTAAAAGAAATGAAATCAAAGGTACAAAAAAATGAAATCAAAGGTACAATTAAAGGTAAAAGAAAGCAAATCAAAGGTAAAAGAAATGAAATCAAAGGTGAAAGAAATGGAATCCAAGGTGAAATAAATGAAATCCAAGGTGAAATAAATGGAATCAAATATAAAAAGGTAAAATAAATGGAATCAAAGGTGAAATAAATGAAATCAAAGGTGAAATAAATTAAATCCAAGGTGGAATAAATGGAATCAAAGGTGAAATAAATGGAATCAAAGGTGAAATAAATGAAATCAAAGGTGAAATAAATGGAATCAAAGGTGGAATAAATGGAATCCAAGGTGAAATAAATGGAATCAAAGGTGAAATAAATGGAATCCAAGGTGGAATAAATGAAATCCAAGGTGAAATAAATCAAATCCAAGGGGAAATGGTCCCACAGAGCAGAGCCCTGCCCACACCCACCTGCCCACCGAGAGCAGGTTGATGGCGATGGCCGAGCCGATCACCTCCTGCATGTCCGAGCCGATGATGGCCAGCTCCACCATGAGCCACAGCATGATCCGGGGCACCTGGGGGGGAAAAACAGGGATGGGAAATGGGGAAAAATGGGAAAAAATGGGAAAAAATGGGCAAATTGGGAAAATACAGGAAAAAACGGGGAAAAAAACGGGGAAAAAACAAGGGAAAAAAGCCAATGATGGCCAGCTCCACCATCAGCCACAGCAGCACCCGGGGCACCTGCGGGGAAAAACAGGGAAAAATGGGGGAAAACGGGACAAAAAATGGGCAAAAATGGGAAAATACAGGAAAAAACAGGGAAAAAAACGGTTAAAAAACAAGGGAAAAAAGCCGATGATGGCCAGCTCCACCATGAGCCACAGCAGGATCCGGGGCACCTGGGGGAGAAACAGGGACATGGAAATGGGGGAAAATGGGGAAAAACGGGGAAAATGGGGGAAAAAATGGGAAAAAAAGGGGAAAAAATGGGAAAAAACGGGGAGAAAATGGGGAAAAGCCGATGATGGCCAGCTCCACCATGAGCCACAGGATGATCAGGGGCACCTGGGGGATAAAAATCAGGGATGGGAAATGGGGAAAAATGGGACAAAAAATGGGCAAAAATGGGAAAAATGGGAAAATACAGGAAAAAACGGGGAAAAAACGGTTAAAAAACAAGGGAAAAAAGCCGATGATGGCCAGCTCCACCATGAGCCACAGCAGGATCCGGGGCACCTGGGGGGAGAAACAGGGATGGGAAATGGGGAAATGGGGAAAAATGGGACAAATAATGGGAAAAATGGGGAAAAATGGGAAAAACGGGGCAAAAAAACGGGAAAAAAATGGGTAAAAAACAGGGGGAAAAATGGGGAAAAAGCCGATGATGGCCAGCTCCATCATGAGCCACAGGATGAGCCGGGGCACCTGGGAGGAAAAAACAGGGATGGGAAATGGGGAAAAATGGGGCAAAAAACGGGAAAAAAATGGGTAAAAAACCAGGGAAAAACAGGGAGAAATGGGGGAAAATGGGCTAAAACCAGGGAAAACCAGAAAAAAAAAACAGGGAAAAACCCAGAGGGAAAAGCAGAGTGAACACACAGGGAAACAGGGACAAAGATCCCCCTGTGTGACCCCGTGTGCAGGAACAGGGTCACCAACCCACCCTGGGCTGGGAGGAACCCAGGGTGCTGTGGGGTTGAAACTGCAGCTGGGAGGTGGCACCTCAGCTCCTGTGGCAATGCCAGGAGGACCCAGGGCAATGCCAGCTCCTGTGGCAATGCCAGGGCACCCAGACCACCTCCTGTGGCAATGCCAGGAGGATCCAGGGCAATGCCAGCTCCTGTGGCAATGCCAGGGCACCCAGATCAGCTCCTGTGGCAATGCCAGGGCACCCAGACCACCTCCTGTGGCAATGCCAGGGCACCCAGACCACCTCCTGTGCAATGCCAGGGCACCCAGATCAGCTCCTGTGGCAATGCCAGGGCACCCAGACCACCTCCTGTGCAATGCCAGGGCACCCAGATCAGCTCCTGTGGCAATGCCAGGGCACCCAGCCCAGCCCCTGTGGCAATGCCAGGAGGACCCAGGGCACCCAGCCCAGCCCAGCCCCTGTAGCAATGCCAGGAGGATCCAGGGCACCCAGCCCAGCTCCTGTGGCAATGCCAGGAGGACCCAGGGCCATTCCAGCTCCTGTGGCAATGCCAGGGCACTGGGACCAGCTCCCGTGGCAATGCCAGGAGGACCCAGGGCACCCAGCCCAGCCCCTGCCCAGCTGGCAGAGGGAGAGGCCGGAGCTGCAGCTGTGGGGAAACCGGGAGTGAGCGTGGGGAGACATTCCAGGGCAGGGCAGGGCAGGGACACTGCCAGGGTGGGGACAGCCAAGGGAGCAGGCATGGGACACCCAATGTCCCCAGACACAGGGATGGCATCCAAAATGTCCCCAGAGAGACAGGGATGGCATCCAAAATGTCCCCAGAGACAGGGATGGGACACCCAAGTGTCCCCAGAGAGACAGGGATGGCATCCAAAATGTCCCAGACACAGGGATGGCAGCCCAAATGTCCCCAGACACAGGGATGGGACATCCCAAATGTCCCCACAGAGACAGGGATGGCATCCAAAATGTCCCCACAGAGACAGGGATGGCATCCAAAATGTCCCCAGAGACACAGGGATGGGACACCCAATGTCCCCAGACACAGGGATGGCATCCAAAATGTCCCCAGAGACAGGGATGGGACACCCAATGTCCCCAGACACAGGGATGGCATCCAAAATGTCCCCAGAGACAGGGATGGGACACCCAATGTCCCCACAGAGACAGGGATGGCATCCAAAAGGTCCCCACAGAGACAGGGATGGGGCACCAATGTCCCCACAGAGACAGGGATGGCACCCCAAAGGTCCCCAGACACAGGGATGGCATCCAAAATGTCCCCAGACACAGGGATGGCATCCAAAATGTCCCCAGACATTGTCACCCGCCCACCCTGAGCACCTTGGGCAGTGTCACCCACCCACCCTGAAGACCTTGGGTGGTGTCACCCACCCACCCTGAGCACCTTGGGCAGTGCCACCCACCCACCCTGAGCACCTTGGGTAGTGCCACCCACCCACCCTGAGCACCTTGGGCAGTGTCACCCACCCACCCTGAGCAGTGTCACCCACCCACCCTGAGCAGTGCCACCCACCCACCCTGAGCAGTGTCACCCACCCACCCTGAGCACTTTGGGCAGTGTCACCCACCCACCCTGAGCACCTTGGGCAGTGTCACCCACCCACCCTGAGCGCCTTGGGCGGTGTCACCCATCCACCCTGAGCGCCTTGGGCGGTGTCACCCACCCACCCTGAGCACCTTGGGCAGTGTCACCCACCCACCCTGAGCACCTTGGGCGGTGTCACCCACCCACCCCAGCCCCCTGTGGCGCCCCTGAGGATTCAGGGCAGTGTCACCCACCCCCCCAGCAGTGTCCCAGCGCCCTCCCCGTGCCCCTGGCACCCACCTTGTGGTACTGGCGGTGGCACACCTCGGCCAGGTGCAGCCCTGTGACCACGCCCAGCCTGGCCGCCAGCCGCTGCAGCAGCAGCCCGATGATGGTGGCCAGCAGCAGCACCCACAGCAGCTGGGGACACACGGGGACAGGGGACATCAGTGTGGGGACACGGGGGACATCAGTGTGGTCACACGGGGGACATCAGTGTGGGGGGGGACACAGGGGACATCAGTGTGGGGGGACAGGGGGGACAGGGGACATCAGTGTGGGGGGACATAGGGGGACATCAGTGTGGGGACACGGGGGACATCAGTGTGGGGGACACACAGGGGACATCAGTGGGTAGGGGGACACAGGGGACACACACAGGGACACAGGGGACATCAGTGTGGGGGGACACACAAGGGACAGGGGACATCAGTGTGGGGGGGACACAGGGACACACACAGGGGGACACAGGGGAACATCAGTGGGTGGGGGGACACACAGGGGACATCAGTGTGGGGGGACACAGGGGGGACATCAGTGTGGGGGGGACAGGGGGGACATCAGTGGGTGGGGACACACACAGGGGACACAGGGGGACATCAGTGCGTGGGGACACACAGGGGACAGGGGACATCAGTGTGGGGGGGACACACAGGGGACACCAGTGTGGGGGGACACACAGGGACACACACAGGGGACAGGGGACATCAGTGTGGGGGGACACACAGGGGACAGGGGACATCAGTGTGGGGGACACACAGGGGACATCAGTGTGGGGGGGGTACACACAGGGGACAGGGGACATCAGTGTGGGGGGGGACACAGGGGACAGGGGGCATCAGTGTGGAGGGGGGACACACAGGGGACATCAGTGTGGGGAGACACACAGCGACACACGGGACAGGGGACATCAGTGTGGGGACACAGGGGACATCAGTGAGTGGGGGCACACAGGGACACACGGGGACAGGGGACATCAGTGGGTGGGGGGACACAGGGGACAGGGGACATCAGTGTGGGGTGGGACACACACAGGGGACAGGGGACATCAGTGTGGGGGGACACGGGGGACATCAGTGTGGGGGGGACACACAGGGGACGGGGGGACATCAGTGGGTGGGGACACACACAAGGACACAGGGGGACATCAGTGGTGGGGGGACACAGGGGTACAGGGGACACACACAGGGGACATCCCCAATGTCCCCACAGCCACATCCCCAATGTCTCCACAGGGATGGGACACCCCAATGGGACATCCCCAATGTCCCCATAGCCACATCCCCAATGTCCCCACAGGCATGGGAGATCCCCAATGGGACATCCCAAATGGGACATCCCCAATGTCCCCACAGCCCCAGGGATGGGACATCCCCAATGGGACATCCCCAATGGGACATCCCCAATGTCCCCAGAGCCCCAGTGAAGGGACATCCCCAATGGGACATCCCCAATGTCCCCACAGCCACAGGGATGGGACACCCCCAATGGGACATCCCAAATGTCCCCAGAGCCCCGGGGATGGGACATCCCAAATGGGACATCCCAAATGGAACATCCCAAAAGGGACATCCCCAATGTCCCCAGAGCCCCAGGGATGGGACACCCCCAATGGGACATCCCAAATGTCCCCACAGCCACATCCCCAATGTCCCCACAGGCATGGGAGATCCCCAATGGGACATCCCCAATGTCCCCAGAGCCCCGGGGATGGGACATCCCAAATGGGACATCCCAAATGGGACATCCCCAATGTCCCCACAGCCACATCCCCAATATCCCCACAGGGATGGGACACCCCCAATGGGACATGCCCAATGTCCCCATAGCCCCAGGGATGGGACATCCCAAATGGGACATCCCAAATGGGACATCCCAAAAGGGACATCCCCAATGTCCCCACAGCCCCAGGGATGGGACATCCTAAATGGGACATCCTAAAAGGGACATCCCCAATGGGACATCCCAAATGTCCCCAGAGCCCCAGGGATGGGACACCCCCAATGGGACATCCCCAATGTCCCCACAGCCACATCCCCAATGTCCCCACAGGCATGGGAGATCCCCAATGGGACATCCCCAATGTCTCCACAGGGATGGGACACCCCAAATGGGACATCCCCAATGTCCCCAGAGCCACATCCCCAATGTCCCCAGAGCCCCAGGGATGGGACATCCCCAATGGGACATCCCCAATGTCCCCACAGCCACATCCCAAATGTCCCCACAGGCATGGGACACCCCCAATAGGACATTCCCAATGTCCCCACAGGGATGGAGATCCCAAACGCAACATCCCCAACGTCCCCCCAGCCCCAGGGATGACCCCGCGCTCTCTGGGCGCCCCCAGCCCCCCGTGTGACATTGTTGGTGACATCCTGGGGTCCCTGCCCACCTTGAAGCCGGCCACAGCCCCCGACTGCAGGTCGGACTCGATGTTCCCGGGGTCCAGGTACGCGATGCTCATCAGGAACCCCGGGCCCGTGAACGCCCACAGCTTGCGGAAGCTGAAGCAGGAATGCTGCAGCAGGGACACAAATTAACCCGGTAATTAATTAATTAATTCCATCACTGACACCCAACAGGGGTCTCCTCAAGAGGTCTCCGAAGATCTTGGGGGTTTATTTCACGCCCAAGAGAGCTCAGCCACCTCAGATGGCACAAAATCAGCAGGGTGGCTGCTGTGGTGGTGTTAGAAACAGAAAACTTTTAATAAAAGGCAAAAACCAAAGCTCCTTATAGAGAAAACTGCCCCGTGCAAGAGGGGAAAAAACCAAATTCCACCGATAGAAGGGTCTCTTCAAGGTAGGTCTCACAAACTCTTGGGGGTTTATTTCACACCCAAGAGAGCTCAGCTACCTCAGATGGCACAAAATCAGCAGGATGGCTTCTGTGGTGGTGTTGGAAACAAAAAGGTTTTAATAAAAGGCAAAACGACAAAGCTCCTTATAGAGAAAAACTGAGTTAGGGCAAGATGGAAAAAAGCCAAATTCCACTGATGTAAGGGTCTCCTCCAGCCAGGCCTCATGAGCTCTTGGAGATTTATCTCACACCCAAGAGAGCTCAGCTACTTCAGATGGATAAAGTCAGCAGTGGTGGTGTTGGAAACAAAAAAAAAGAAATTAAATAAAGGCAAAATGACATATCTCCTTATAGAGAAAACCTGAGCTGGGTGCAAGAGGGGAAAAAATGAACTCCACTGCTGTAAGGGTCTCTTCAAGCCTGGTCTCATCAGCTTTTGAGATCCATTTCACACCCAAGAGAGCTCAGCAACCTTAGGAGGCACAAAATCAGCAGGATGGCTGCTGTGGTGGTGTTGGAAATAAAAAAGTTTTAATAAAAGGCAAAATAACAAATCTCCTTATAGAGGAAAAACTGAGTTAGGGCAAGAGGATTTTGCTCCTGGGGTTATTTCCTTCTCAAAGTGACGAAGGACAGTTTGGTCACTGTCAACAAGAGAATCATTGCTGTGTCAGCCCAGCTCAGCCTGACCCTAAACCCAGCCTGACCCTAAACCCAGCCTGATCCCAAACCCAGCCTGATCCCAAACCCAGCCTGACCCTAAACCCAGCCTGACCCTAAACCCTGTTCCTAAACCCAGCCTGAGCCTAAACCCAGCCCAGACTCTGCAGGGCTGTGAAACCAAAGCAGGCCCTGATCTCACCCTAAACCCAGCCTGACCCTAAACCCTGTTCCTAAACCCAGCCTGACCCTAAAACCAGCCAGTTCCTAAACCCAGCCTGACCCTAAACCCAGCCTGATCCCAAACCCAGCCTGATCCCAAACCCAGCCTGATCCTAAACCCAGCCTGCTCCTAAACCCAGCCTGATCCCAAACCCAGCCTGACCCTAAACCCAGCCTGACCCTAAACCCAGCCTGACCCTAAACCCAGCCCGATCCTAAACCCAGCCTGACCCTAAACCCTGATCCCAAACCCAGCCTGCTCCTAAACCCAGCCTGATCCCAAACCCAGCCTGACCCTAAACCCAGCCTGACCCTAAACCCAGCCTGACCCTAAACCCAGCCCGATCCCAAACCCAGCCTGACCCTGAGCCCAGCCTGACCCTAAACCCTGTTCCTAAACCCAGCCTGACCCTAAACCCAGCCTGATCCTGAGCCCAGCCTGATCCTAAACCCAGCCTGATCCTAAACCCAGCCTGCTCCTGAGCCCAGCCTGATCCTAAACCCCGACCCTAAACCCAGCCTGACCCTAAACCCAGCCTGATCCCAAACCCAGCCTGATCCCAAACCCAGCCTGACCCTAAACCCAGCCTGACCCTAAACCCTGTTCCTAAACCCAGCCTGAGCCTAAACCCAGCCCAGACTCTGCAGGGCTGTGAAACCAAAGCAGGCCCTGATCTCACCCTAAACCCAGCCTGACCCTAAACCCTGTTCCTAAACCCAGCCTGACCCTAAAACCAGCCTGATCCCAAACCCAGCCTGATCCCAAACCCAGCCTGATCCTAAACCCAGCCTGCTCCTAAACCCAGCCTGATCCCAAACCCAGCCTGACCCTAAACCCAGCCTGACCCTAAACCCAGCCCGATCCTAAACCCAGCCTGACCCTAAACCCTGATCCCAAACCCAGCCTGCTCCTAAACCCAGCCTGATCCCAAACCCAGCCTGACCCTAAACCCAGCCTGACCCTAAACCCAGCCTGACCCTAAACCCAGCCTGATCCCAAACCCAGCCTGACCCTAAACCCAGCCTGACCCTAAACCCAGCCTGACCCTAAACCCAGCCTGACCCTAAACCCAGCCTGATCCCAAACCCAGCCTGACCCTAAACCCAGCCTGACCCTAAACCCAGCCTGACCCTAAATCCAGCCTGACCCTAAACCCAGCCTGACCCTAAATCCAGCCTGACCCTAAACCCAGCCTGACCCTAAACCCAGCCTGTTCCCAAACCCAGCCTGACCCTAAACCCAGCCTGTTCCTAAACCCGGCCTGCTCCTAAACCCAGCCTGACCCTAAACCCTGTTCCTAAACCCAGCCTGACCCTAAACCCTGTTCCTAAACCCAGCCTGACCCTAAACCTGGCCTGCTCCTGAGCCCAGCCTGACCCTGAGCCCAGCGCAAAGCTGGGATTGCTGGGCCCAGTCTGGGCTGTCCCCAGGCTCTGGGACAGCCAAGGTGGCACCCATGGGACCCCAGGGGGACAGGGGGCACTGGTGGCCACGGGACAGAGGGGACAATGGGGACAAAGGGGACAGGGGGCCCAGTGTCACGAGCCCAGCCCAGCCACAGCTCCCGTCCCTGATAAGGGACACAAAGGCCCCTCAGGGTCCCTCCCTGAGCCCTTCCCTGCCCTCTGGCTGCTCCAGATCCCCTGGGATCAATCATTAACACACCTGGGGCCTCACAAATCCCCCGGAGCAGGCACAGCCCTTCCCCCTCTCCTCCCCTCCCCCTGTCCCAGTCACTCCCAGTACAGGCTGAAGGGAACTGGGGCCCTGGCAGTGACTCAGGGGGCTCTGAGGGTGATTTTCCAGCAGGAAATGACCCAACCTAAACCAGGTTTTGACCCAAAAACTGTTTCCTCATAATTTCTTGTGATTTTTCATCAACACTGAGCTGGCAGGAGCTGAAATCCCAGATTTTATTCCTGACTGGGAAATGCCAACATTGGGAAATGCCAACATTGGGAAATGCCAACATCCCCCTGCTCCCTCCTTGTGCTGCCCAAACCAGGGGGGCACCAGGAGAGACTGAAACCCCCCAGGAGCACAGGGATGGGACACCCCAATGTCCCCACAGGGATGGGACACCCCAATGTCCCCACAGGGATGGGACACCCCAATGTCCCCACAGGGATGGGACACCCCCAATGTCCCCACAGGGATGGGACACCCCCCATGTCCCCACAGGGATGGGACACCCCAATGTCCCCACAGGGATGGGACATCCCCAATGTCCCCAAAGTCACAGGGATTGGAGATCTGGGAGATCTCAAATATCCCACAGGGATGGAACACCCCCAATGTCCCCACAGGGATGGGACACCCCAATGTCCCCACAGGGATGGGACACCCCAATGTCCCCACAGGGATGGGACACCCCCAAAGTCCCCACAGGGATGGGACATCCCCAAAGTCCCCACAGGGATGGGACACACCCCAATGTGCCCACAGGGATGGGAGATCCCCAATGTCCCCACAGGGATGGGACACCCCCAATGTCCCCACAGGGATGGGAGATCCCAATGTCCCCAAAGTCACAGGGATTGGAGATCTCAAATATCCCACAGGGATGGGACACCCCAACGTCCCCAAAGTCACAAGGATGGCAGATCTGGGAGATCCCAAGTGTCCCCACAGGGATGGGACATCCCATGGTGAGCCCCAACTCTGCCCAGGCCTTTTCTGCTCTTTGGCTGCTCCAAGCAGGATCCAAATGCCTGGGATCCATCACTAACACCCCCCCAGACCATGGCAGACCCCTCCCAGTCATTCCCAGTACAGGCTGGAGGGGAACTGGAGCCCTGGCAGTGACTCAGGGCTGTCTGGGGCTGATTTTTCCAGCAGTTTTCCCCACTCACCGTCTCGTCCTCGGGGATGGGGATCTTGCTGTCGAAGTAGGTGCTGAAGGGCTCCTCGTCCTCAGCCTCGGGGGGCTGCAGGGGGCTCCTGCTGCTGGAGATGGTGCTGAGCACCCCCCCGAGCCCCCCGGGCTCCCCAGAGACATCCTCTGCAGGGAACACAGAAAATGGGTTCAAAGTCGTGGAAATTTGGGGAGTTGGAAAGGAATTCAGGCTCGGTAAACCCTGGGGAATGGTAAAGGTCAGCCCTGGGAATGTCAGGCCTTGTGTGTGCTGGATCAGGTGAAACTGCATCAATGTGTGATAAATATTTATTGATAAATAATTAATATTGGTGATAAATAATTATTAGATATAATTATTGTTTAAAGAATCGTGAGAAACTGTGTCAGGGGTTTGAGGGGGATCACGAGAAATCCGTGCTTGCATGAAATCTTGGATACAACAGAACAATGTCAGTTTAATCATTAATAGGTAAATTATATAATGACAGAATATAAAACTACACCTGTGTATGATAAATAATATAATTATTAGATATAATTATTGTTTAAAGAATCATGAGAAACTATGTCAGGAGTTTGAGGGGGATCACAAGAAATCCATGCTTGGATGGAATCAATGTATACAACAGAACAATGTCAGTTTAATAATTAATATTTAAATGATATATTGATAGAATAGAATATAAATCTGCACTTGTGTAATCAGTATATGATAAATAATATTATTAGATATAATTATTGTTTAAAGAATAATGAGAAACTGTGTCAGGGATTTGAGGGGGATCACAAGAAATCCGTGCTTGGATGAAATCAATGTATACAACAGAACAATGTCAGTTTATTCATTAATATGTAAATTATATAATGACAGAATAGAATATAAATCTGCACCTTTGTAATCAGTATATGATAAATAATATTATTAGATATAATTATTGTTTAAAGAATCATGAGAAACTGTGTTAGGGGTTTGAGGGGGATCACGAGAAATCCGTGCTTGGATGAAATCTTGGATACAACAGAACAATGTCAGTTTAATCATTAATATGTAAATTATATAATGATAGAATATAAAACTACACCTGTGTATTCAGTGTATGATAAATAATATAATTATTAGATATAATTATTGTTTAAAGAATCATGAGAAACTATGTCAGGGATTTGAGGGGGATCACAAGAAATCCGTGCTTGGATGAAATCAATGTCTACAACAGAACAATGTCAGTTTAATCATTAATAAGTAAATTATATAATGACAGAATATAAAACTACACCTGTGTATGATAAATAATATAATTATTAGATATAATTATTGTTTAAAGAATCATGAGAAACTACGTTAGGAGTTTGAGGGGGATCACAAGAAATCCATGCTTGGATGGAATCAATGTATACAACAGAACAATGTCAGTTTAATAATTAATATTTAAATGATATATTGATAGAATAGAATATAAATCTGCACCTGTGTAATCAGTATATGATAAATAATATTATTAGATATAATTATTGTTTAAAGAATCGTGAGAAACTGTGTTAGGGGTTTGAGGGGGATCACGAGAAATCCGTGCTTGGATGAAATCATTGGATACAATAGAACAATGTAAGTTTAATCATTAATATGTAAATTATATAATGATAGAATATAAAACTACACCTGTGTAATCAGTGTATGATAAATAATATAATTGTTAGATATAATTATTGTTTAATTATAAGCAGAATCATGAGAAATTTTGTTAGGGGTTTGAGGGGGATCACGAGAAATCCGTGCTTGGATGAAATCAATGTCTACAAAACAATGTCAGTTTAATAATTAATATTTGAATTATATAATGATAGAATATAAAACTGCACCTGTGTCATCAGTGTATGATAAACCATGTAATTAATAGATATAATTGTTTAAAAAATCATGAGGAACTATGTCAGGGGGTTGAGGGGGATCACGAGAAATCCGTGCTTGGATGAAATCAATGTCTACAACAGAACAATGTCAGTTTAACAATTAATATTTCAATTATGTAATGATAGAATATAAAACACGTTCAGGTCAAAATGTCAGGTCAGATTTGGGTCTGTACCCCTGACACCCCGAGCTCCTCAATAAAAGCACTGCTGGTGTTATATAATTATAATCAAGAATCAAGATCAATAATAATCAATCATAATTAATAATCAGTATCAATCAACCAATAATCATTCTGTGATTTTGTGTTCCTGAACATAAACAGAGGGACGGGAGCACTGAGCAGCCCTGCAGGGACAGGAGATCTGACAGGAGCCCCACAAGCCAGCACAGCTGATGATTAATTGATCACTAATTAAGTGATAAAGGGGTAATTGAATTAAAATACCCCACCCTGCACCTCTCAGAATCCCCTCTCCCTCCTGCTTCCAGGCTGGGATTTATTTATTCCAGATAATTAAAAAAAAAAACAACATCCTGGGGGCTGATCAGGAGTAGTGGAGGAGCAGCCAAAATGATTAACGATTAATTAAGGATTAATTTGGATGAGGCAGATCGCAGAGAGGGCTGGGGCCGCTCCTGCAGCTCCATCCCAGCCTGTCCTGCTGCATCCCAGGGAATCCAACCCTGGAAACAAAGGGCAGGGGGGATGGCCCAGCAGGGAGAGCCGGGGAGCTCCTGGGGCTCCAAAGGTGAGGAGAGGAGCAGGGCCACCCTGCAGGATCCCGCATCCCCAATTCCCAATTCCCATATTCCCAATTCCCATATCCCCATATTCCACATCCCCAATTCCCACATCCCCAAATCCCACATCCCCATATTCCCAATTCCCATATCCCCATATTCCACATCCCCAATTCCCATATCCCCATATTCCACATCCCCAATTCCCACATCCCCAATTCCCACATCCCCATATTCCCAATTCCCATATTCCACATCCCCAATTCCCATATCCCCATATTCCCAATTCCCATATTCCACATCCCCAATTCCCACATCCCCAATTCCCAATTCCCATATTCCCAATTCCCACATTCCCATTTCCCACATCCCCATATTCCCAATTCCCATATCCCCATATTCCCAATTCCCATATTCCCAATTCCCATATCCCCATATTGCACATCCCCAATTCCCACATCCCCATATTCCCAATTCCCACATCCCCATATTCCCAATTCCCACATCCCCATATTCCCAATTCCCATATTCCACATCCCCAATTCCCACATCCCCACATTCCTACATCCCCAATTCCCACATCCCCATATTCCACATCCCCAATTCCCAATTCCCATATTCCCACATCCCCAATTCCCACATCCCCACATTCCCAATTCCCATATCCCCAATTCCCACATTCCCAATTCCCATATTCCACATCCGCACTTTCCACATCCCACATCCCCACTTTCCACATCCCCAATTCCCAATTCCCACATTCCCACATCCCCACCTTCTGCCCCGACACCAGCAGCAAAATCTCCATCCTGTGCTCTCTCCCAGTCCCTCACAACCCCACAGAACCCCACAGAACCCCACACTCTCTCCCAATCCTATACAAGCCCACACACTCTCCCAATCCCATACTCGATCCCAAACTCCCTCCAAATCCTATGCAATCCCACACTCTCCCAATCCTGTAAAACTCCCCCAACCCCACACTACCCCACAGAAGCCCACATTCTCTCCCAACCCCATACAACCCCACACTCTCTCCCCACACAATCCCATCCTCTCTCCAAATCCCACACAATCCCATACTTGATCCCAGTCCATACTCGAGCCCACATTCTCTCCCAATCCTATACGATCTCACACAATTCCACATGATCCCACAGTCTCTTCCAATCCTAAGCAACCCCACACTCTCTTCCAATCCTACACTATGCCCCACACACCCTCCCAACCCCACACCCACTCCCAATCCTTTACAATCCCACACTGTCTCCCAAATCCCACACAATCCCACACTCTCTCCCAGTCCCAAACGACCCCACACTCTTTTCCAATCCCTCACAATCCCACACTTTCCCAATCCCACACAATCCCATACTGTCTCCTAATCTCACACTTGATCCCACACTCTCTCCCAGTCCCACACAACCCCACACTCTTTTCCAATCCCTCACAATCCCACACAATCCCATACTGTCTCCTAATCCCACACTCAATCCCATATTCTCTCCCAGTCCCACACAACCCCACACTCACTCCCAATCCTATACAATCCCACACAACCCCACACTCTCTCCCAGTCCCACACTCTCTCCCAGTCCTAAACAACCCCACACTCTCTCCCAGTCCCACACAATCCCACATCCTCTCCCAGTCCTAAACAACCCCACACTCTTTTTCAATCCCTCACAATCCCCCACAATCCCATACTGTCTCCTAATCCCACACTTGATCCCATATTCTCTCCCCGTCCCACACAACCCCACACTCACTCCCAATCCTATACAATCCCACACAACCCCACACTCTCTTCTAATCCCACATAACCCCACACAGCCCCACTCTCCCAATCCTATAAAATCCCACACAACCCCACACTCTCTCCCAACTCCACACTCTTTTCCAATCCCTCACAACCCCACACACTTTCCCAATCCCACACAATCCCATACTGTCTCCTAATCCCATACTTGATCCCATATTCTCTCCCAGCCCCACACAACCCCACACTCACTCCCAATCCTATACAATCCCATACAATCCCACACAACCCCACACTCTCTTCTAATCCCACATAACCCCACACAATCCCATTCTCCCATACAACTCCACACTCTCTCCCAATCCTGTAAAACCCCACACAGCCCCACTCTCCCAATCCTATACAATCCCACACACCCCACACTCTCTCCCAACTCCACGCGATCCCATGCTGTCTCCTAGCTCCATACTCAATCCCACTCTCTCTCCTAGTCCCACACAGCCCCACACTCTCTCCACACACAATCCCACATCCTCTCCCAATCCCACACAACCCCACACTCTCTCCCAGTCCCATACTCGACCCCACATTCTCTCCCAATCCCTCACAATCCCATACTTGATGCCAGACCCATACTCGATCCCATACTCTCTCCAAATCCCACACAACCCCACACAACCCCACACTCTCTCCCAGCCCCACACAACCCCACACTCTTTTCAATCCCACACAATCCCACACTTTCCCAATCCCACACAATCCCATACTGCCTCCTAATCCCACACTTGATCCCATATTCTCTCCCAGTCCCACACAACCCCACACTCTTTTCCAATCCCACACTTTCCCAATCCCACACAATCCCACACTTTCCCAATCCCACACAATCCCACACTCTCTCCCAGTCCTAAACAACCCCACACTCTTTTCCAATCCCACACAATCCCATACTGTCTCCTAATCCCACACTTGATCCCATATTCTCTCCCAGCCCCACACAACCCCACATTCACTCCCAATCCTATACAACTCCACACAACCCCACACTCTCTCCCAGCCCCTCACAATCCCATACTCGATCCCATACTCAATCCCACGCTCTCTCCCAATCCTCTAAAACCCCACACAGCCCCCCAGAGCCCCCCCAGGCCCCCCCAGCCGCACTCACTGCCTTTCTCCCCCGGTGCCATCCCCTGCCCTCCGCAGCCGCCGCGCTCTGAGCCGGGCAGGGCCGGGCCGGGCCGGGCACAGCTGCCATTGCATCACCGCGGCCCCCGGCTCCTCCTCCTCCTCCTCCCCCGCCCGGCCGGGGCCTCCCCGGACAGGGGAACCGTGCTGGGAACTGCCCGGGTGTGCTGGGAACTGCCCAGGTGTGCTGGGAACTGCCCAGGTGGCAGGGATCTGTGTCAGAGCTGCCCAGGTGTGCAGGGATCTGTGTCAGAGCTGCCCAGGTGTGCTGGGAACGGCCCAGGTGTGCTGGGAGCCCTGTCAGAGCTGCCCAGGTGTGCAGGGATCTGTGTCAGAGCTGCCCAGGTGTGCTGGGAACAGCCCAGGTGTGCTGGGAACCCTGCTGGGAACTGCCCAGGTGTGCTGGGAGCCCTGTCAGAGCTGCCCAGGTGTGCTGGGAACCCTGATGGAACTGCCCAGGTGTGCTGGGAGCCCTGTCAGAGCTGCCCAGGTGTGCAGGGAGGCCGGTCAGAGACTGCCCAGGTGTGCTGGGAACTACCCAGATGTGCAGGGAACCCTGCCAGCGCTGCCCAGGTGTGCAGGGAGCCCTGATCTCCCTGTCAGAACTGCCCAGGTGTGCAGGCAGCCCTGTCACAGCTCTCTCCCAGGACATCCCTGCCCAGGCTGGGCTGGGTGAGCCCGGGGTGCTGCAGGGGCTCATCCCTGAACCCCGAAAAGCACAAAAAGCAGGGATGGGGCTGAAGGGAAAGGGGGGACAGGCCAGCACCCCAAAAAGCAGGGACGGGGCTGAAGGGAAGGGTGGGGATGAGGGGGATCAGCCCTGCACCCCAAAAGGAAGGGAAAAGGGAAAAGGGAAAAGGGAAAAGGGAAAAGGGAAAAGGGAAAAGGGAAGGGAAGATGAGGGGGTTCAGCCCCAGCACCCCAAAAGCCCAGGGATGTCTGAGGAAAGGGGGTGCCCCCCGTGCCCCCCTCACCGTAGGACGTTTTCCTCTCCATGTCTGAGGTGCCCATGGGGGAGGCCTTGCCCTGCTCTGGCAGCTGCTTCACTCCGGACACATCGGCTGGGGAAAAAAGGGGAAAATCCTGTCAGGGTGGGTCAGAAATTCCTCACTGCCTGTGCTGAGAGGCGCACTCTCACGAGATGTGT